>JAVTVY010032781.1:0-14202 GCA_036873755.1 Hanleya hanleyi
AGCGCCAGGGTCAATAGGGCACAGACCATGACTAGGCCAACCAGCCGTCGCTGATTCCGGAGTGAGCGCTCGTGGTCCATAGCCCGAGCATCAAGGATGGCTGTCATAGTCCAGTAGTGGTGAGTGATGGCACACCTCTCGATCGAGTGCACTCTGTCGAGGACCGCTTCTGTGAACTCGTTCAGGATCTGCCGTCGCCCCTCGTTGTCATCGCCATCTGAAAACATGGACCGAACAACTGCTCGGTAACCCGTGAGTGAATTAACTACGGTCGCATGCTGTAAATTGCGATTCGAATAGGGACGGGTGTCCGTCGTGGATCTGCAACCGTAGAAATGAAGGTGTAGGATCCAGAGAGACGTGTTTTATAGACCATGTCACACATGCGCACCTAGACGTAGCTCTACGGGTGTAGTCCGTGATACGTACTATCCTGATGGGTTAGTCCAAAAAAGAGAGCAACAACAACAACAAAGATTACAGCGCCGGAGGATCCCTGGAAAATCTTCTCCACGTCTCATGGTATAGCTCCGATGAGGCAGGCTCAGGCTGGTGAGGCAGGCTCAGGCTGGTCAGGACAAGCAGGCCAATGAATGCTGCATTGCCCTAAACATTCCCACTTTTATACACCTACAGAGAAGTACCCGGATGTAGGCGCGGACGTAGGCGAAAGCATTCTAGTTCCCGGATGTAGGCGCGGACGTAGGCGAAAGCATTCTAGTACCCGGATGTAGGCGCGGACGTAGGCGAAAGCCTTCTAGTACCCGGATGGAGGAGCAGACGTGAGCGAAATTCTAGTACCCATCCATTGGTTCTTTTTATCGATTGCTCATTGGCTCTTTTTCTCGACCGCTGATTGGTCCTAATGGAACTGCCTATCCAGGTTAATTTACAATCCCCTTTTTGGGTTCAAGCTCTGTAAATCGATGCCGCAACATTGTTGCCGAACCTTGCCGAAAGGGAGACCTTGGACCTTTTGACCTGGATGTGACCTCTGTTGAGTGTGCTAAAAATAGATCACCAGCTAGCGTGCTATGAAAGGAAAGCGGCCTGGCCGTTTCATCAGACACTCTGTCAACCACCAAGATGTTCACTTGTACTACTTGCCAGAAGCAGTTTACTCGTCTAGACAATTTACGTCGCCACGAGACCGCCGCCCACAACGACGGACGGTATACTTGTATAACCTGCGCACGGTCATTTAATAGGGAAGATGCTTTACTGCGCCATGAACGTTCAATTCATGGGACACCCAAGCGTCCATACGAGGATTGTGGTCGGCTTTTCAAACTGACCAGTCAGTTGCTGCGACACCAACGTTTGATTCATGCCCCGGTACCATGGCATGAGCGACAACTTCCTACTGAAGAGGAGCCACGGAAGGTCAGACCCAGTGAAGATAAGCCCGGGGAGACGAACGCCACTGGTGATGCGATGACGGAGAGCCCGCCTATACCCACAGTTCTGAAGAGCCTGGATATCCAGCCGGACCCCAGCGTTACGGTTTCGAGTCATACGCCTGACAACATCGGACATTTTCTGGTCGAGCCCATAAATGTTCCTAGCGATCTCTTACAGGACAACCATCCAGTGAGTGACATCGATCGGCGCCATTGGTCCATGACACGGTACTGTTTCCACCCTCATGGCCCTTTTCAAGATATCTACAATTTCCCACTGACCAACCGCACCCGTCTACGCAGCTACGTGGAAGCCATCTTCAAAGATCAAACTACGGCCTTCAAATTGAATGTCGCTTTCGGGTACATCTTACGTCACAAAAAGACGGACCAGTTACAGTATTATTATCCCAGCAATAATATCTATGTGTTTGACCAGCCGGTCACCATCATTAACCGGGGATCACTAGAGACGATGCTGGAGATACTGGTCACCGTGGATGCCTTGAGATGGGCACATCGTCACCGCCCCAACACACAATGGGTAGTAGAAAGGGTAACCAATGTCACGTTTTTCCTTACCAAGCTGAACGACAACCCCCATCGGTTGAATGCGTCACCCGTGCGCTGATAAATACCATAAGATGCCGTACATACTCTCTATGTCTACATGCTGATCGTTGACTTGAGCTCAGTAAACACTTGTACCTAATGTGACAATGCGTTAAATAATAAAACATGGTGTTTGATATTTCAATTTGTTTTGCTGTGAACATGCTAAACATACCCAGGGCGGCTCCCCCAACCTGGGTATGATGTAACATTGGGGATAATAAACTATATAAACATTGCTGAACTTGTTGTTTTTCACGACAACCGCTATCCGATTGCATAATACAGCACAGATCCGACATTCATCCGCGCAATGCCGGTGATGACGCGCAGGCGCTGCGGCATCAGATCACCCCCGCGCGCGCGCGCTGCGGCCGGAGTAACCCGCGTGCTGCGGCCGCGGCGGGCCGGGGCGGGCCGGGCCGGGCCGGTAAACCCCCCCCCACAGACAGGTCGGTACATGCGTTCCTATCCACAAGTCAAGCCCCATTCACCCACACCGGAAGTGACGTCATACCCCTAATTTTACATGCACCCATCCATGATTGGATGCCCCTTCACGAATGCTTCACTTTGATACCTCACTCGACTCCATCGGACCATTCGTGGCCCACCTAAACCCTAAAAACGTCTACTTCCACACCCGTTTCCCAGAATTCCCTGTCTGCGCATGCGCAAAATGTGGACAACGGCCGAGACACTAGTCCAATCGGATGCCCCCTCACTTAGGCTTCACAGTGATACCTCACTCGACTCCATCGGCTCATTCGTGGCTCACCTCGATCCCATAACGTCTATTTCCATACCCTTTGTCTATTGTGCATGCGCAGAATGACGATATTCCGACCCCACATTCACCCATTGGGATGCCCCCTCACATAGGCTTCACATGGATACCTCATACGACTCCATCGACCCACTAGTGGCTCCCCTAGATCTCAAAACGGCTATTTCCATACCCTTGGTCTACCGCGCATGCGCAGAATGACCATATTTCAACCCCACACCCACCTCGTCGGAAGCCTCCTCACATAGGCTTCACATTGATACATCATACGACTCCATCGACCCACTAGTGGCCCCCTAGACCCCAAAACGTGTACTTCCATACCCTTTGTCCACCGCGCATGCGCAGAATGACGATATTTCAACCCCACACCCACCCCATCAGATGCGCCTTCACAAATGCTTCACTACCTCATACGACCCCATCGGACCATGCAGCGTATTTGAATTCTGGGACTACTTGGGACTACTTTTTCTCCGCGGAAGCTTTTCCCCCCGACCGCATCACCGCCAGACCGCATTACCATGATTACCGCGGAGGAATACACATCCCCGATTCACCCAGACCGGAAGTGACGTCATACGGGACTGGTGGCGCCCTCCACAAATCCTCCACAAACAAGAGGTCAAACAAAGGTCAATGCGACTCTTCGTACTCTTATACTACTACTAACGGGCAGAGGCCTATTCTTACCATGACCTGGAGTGTTCAAGACGACACCCTAGGGCAATCACGGGAGACCCACATGACTCCACTATTCAATTATCAAAGATGTATAATTCATCATGGCCTAACGTGGATCGTCAGATATTTCATTCTAAACACGACGTTAATTTAATCTCGGTCGCGGGGTGACTTATTTAGTACATTCGGATAGTCCTAAAAATTTGATTTGGTGCGTCGGGTTAAATACAGAACTTCGTCGGGTTAAATACAGAATTTCGTACACCATCCCCCGGAAAATCGCTTAACCCTGTCTGGGGGTGGTGGGGGGGGGGGGCATTATGGACCAAACTTTCTCCACCATCTCTCCAACGACAAAAAAAAAACATGAAAGCTGCCCCTCCACGACTTTTCGGTTTATCATATTGGAGTCATTTTGTGTCTATTTTCATAGCCAGCCGAGTAGAGGATCATGGGTACGTTCAACACGGCGGCCGTGTGGGGTATCAGAAAAGGAAAGTTTTCGTCATTTTTCTTCCAAATTCTTGCTTTTCTTCCAGGTAAATTGCACAAACTTTATTTTATTTCACATAAGAATATTATCTACTAATTTACCATGAAGCGTTTGCAAAAAACACATTTTGTTAAGAAAACCCATAAATAAAGAAACTAAAAAAAAATTAGCAAAAACAACTGAGAAATACAAGCGTCTAGTCCGTCATTCATAATTCAGTCGTCGTCCATTAAAGAATATCCGCCTCCATAATCCAAAGACCTATTCCATATTCATATAACAGTATTAGCACCAAATTCAAAAAGACAATCATAGTATACATAAACATAGGCTAGTTTCCTGCAAGAGAGAAGTGGTCAACAGTTTCCAATGATAAATAAACAAATTGATTATGGATAACAACTTCTAGTTTATTCAGGACGACGTTTCGATACAGGTACTAGTATCGTTCTCAAGTCAATTGACTTGAGAACGATGCTAGTACCTGTATCGAAACGTCGTCTTGAATAAACTAGAGGTTGTTATCCATAAGCAATTTGTTTATTTATCTACTTCCCAACTTCTAAACGCCACTTAAAGCTGACATGACCTTATTTAATGCACCAATGGTAGCGAAAAAAAAATATTCACAGATTTTAGTTCCAGTTGAATAATACCCGGCGGAACTAATCCGAGTGCCGAGTTCACGCCGCTATTCTGCCAACTTCTCAGCCGAGTACATTTGCCTTCACCGCATATATAAAGCCTGAATCGACTGAGGACCTTGCCAGTCTGAACAGACTCTCGGACAGTCCACATCATATTTATGCTGTTGTTGTTGTCACCAGCACATATTCGGACTGTGAGCATCATATGCTATAACACAATAACTCTCACACAATATAAAGATATCTTGAAAAAACTGGGTAATATAATTAGGGATATGACTATTCAAACACGATTCAGACATACCGGTGGGTTTTCCTCGAAACATGGATCACCTGTCTAAAGTAGGCTCCATGCTCAAAACAAAGACACTTGTTTATGTCACAGACTTCTCCGGCATTGTTTGTCAATTCACCTCCCTCGCCAAAAACACGAAGGGGCAACTGTTCATTCTATTTCATGATTATCAGTTGAGGCTCGATATGGTGCACTTCGATTGCGCTGTGAATTCAGCTTTCTGATACCGACTTCAAAATACTGTAATTCGGAAATTTCATTCCAAAGTAAGAATTGTTATATTTTATGTCTACTAATCAGGCCTGCCCGCACTCAATTGCAAATTCCGGAAGACGGAGGTACAAACTATAAGGGACATTGATTCTGATTGTCACCCCTTCCATTTTTAACTCATCCATCAGTAGTATAGAAATGTGAATTCTCTTAGCATTCTTTGTTGGGAAATCGTGGTGGATGAATGAAGCGAAAATGACCCTTGACCTTTGACCGTCGGTGATTTCTGATCACCTGACTGGCGGGTGGATGCAAAACAGAGGCTTAAAAGAACAGCCGGACATCTAAAAAATTCGAAAAAATGGACCGTACACCCAGGCAAATTGACCTATATGCACAATATTGGGCCCACTTTGGTCGTGCAGGATCTCGAATTGAACGCTCGTCGACGGCATTTCGGGTAACGTAACTGTCGATCTGACAAAAATAAGGTAGATTCGTAGTGTTCCTCACTAAGGTTTGGGTGGGATACAAAATCACAGGGATCTCTTTTGGTTCTTGTCATGGTTTTATAAATATGCAGTCCGTATATATTTGTCTTTGGGGTCATACTTCTTGTCAGCACGTCGACATCGTTTTCCACCACCCTATTAGTGTTGCGTTTCATTCCCTGGAAGTGGTTTGCTTATCAGCGGCCGTGCTTTCAGTTGTCAGTGGGTGGGGTCGCAGTATTAGTCAATGGGCTGTCAGTGTCCGCCAGTACGCTTTCAGTGTCTGCGTCAGCTTCTCCTTACCCATGTATATGATTTTGGTGTGTCATCATATCGTAGCTTCTGGTGAAAGTCGAGATTGCTTTTATAGACGCAACACAGTAATGCCCTGCAAACACCTGTATTAGCATTTGAACGCCCTAGTAAGATAGATCAGAAGCTTTGAATGGTCTAAATGATCACATGATCCGACGTTACGCTTTTCAGTAGCCTGAACGCCTTAACGCTATATCGTAACGGCTTATCGCTCTATCGCAATGCCATAACGTCATCGCACACACATGCTCAATCTCACGTTCGGCTATTTCTGTATTGGCGGCACTTAGCCTTTCACATGGAACGAACAAAGAGCATCCCATGGAGAGCGTATGGCAATCACGTAGTGAGCCGTCTACGAAATAGTGCCTATGATAATCGAGCGATTCGGTCGCATTTTATTGTGTAATGAAGTTAATTGTAATCATAAGAAGATAATGCATTCAAATTATACAAAAAAAAAATTATATGTTGAACGATAGTAGTTGGTGCCGTGGGGCGGTATTGTCAACCTCACAGGGTGCAGCCATATTGAAGAAAAGTTCCGCCGCAAATTAATTGTGGGCTTGCACGAACGTGTCCACTCCCAGAAATCCGCTAGGTCAGAGGTCAGTTTCGCAGCTACTGAGTTCTGTGGCTAGATGGACACATTTTTGAGGATTGGGCATTGTGCCTTGACGGAAATCATGTCATCGCCCAAAACGATACCCTTTTACGGCTGTGTCCTCACCTGGGGGTGCCGCTGATACAATATAGATTGTTAGTGATGTCATACATAGAAATGACGTCATCATTAGAAACGGATTTAGGGTTACCACCCACAGAGGCGATGAAAACCGCGATCAAATTATGAAAACAGCAGTTCCAGGATATGTTGGCATTACAGTACTCTGGACTGTCCGAAGACGCTTAGGACTAGAGCAGAACGAATGGATGATCATTTCACACGAACAAGAGCGAACATGGTCGAGGATGCGTTTGATACACTTACAATAGCATAGGCGAATTGTAACCGCACCCATCGCGAATCCCACAGCTTTGTTGCCATGTGATGACGTAGGGGATAAATAAAATGTGTAATACACAAAATGCTTGTTGTGTAAACGCAAAATGCTCGTTGCTGTTGTTGTTGCTGTCAATCCTTCTTTCTCTCATTCGATTGCGTCAAGGCGATAAGACATTCGACGCTAGATTTAGTTGGGTGTATGAATGTAGGGATCTTACTCCCCATCATTAGAGCCGTGCGCTGGTCACGATTCACTCAGTGACTCACTCATTTGTACCTAACCCCATCAATCAGTCACATCTAGTTCTGTAACTCCGATAACATACAGGAGGTGATAACTTGTCAGGCTAAACTCATCATGCCCTACTGAACGCAACCTATCGCCCGCGCTATCCCACAACCCTCGTAAAAATGGTGTAGTGACCATTGCTGGCGACATGTCCTGTAATATCCATTATTCCGAATTTTGTGTTTGTCCAGAATACCATTTTGCATCCACCTCCCAGTAACCTGGCCCGAAGAACTCTCGACGAACGCTTCAATACGAGACCCTGCACAACCCATGTGAATCTAAGATGGTTTATCTAGACCCATTTGACTAGATGTAAAGTCTGTTTTTCCGGATATTCATCGAGATCTGCTGCTATTTCCGAAGTCCTACTTTTCACGTTACTGGAAGTGACCTATTCAAGTGGTCATAGTGACTGAAGGCCAAAGGTTGGAGGTCAGATACGCCAGAATTCCCAACCACGAATGCTAAAAGAATTCACCTTTCTATACAACTGGTGGATAGGTCAAAATACTGGACGAGCTGACATAGGAAATAAGGGCTCTCAATTTTAACTCCGTATTTTGGAATTTGCCATTCCGGTTTGCACAAATAGTCTCCAACAGCAAGTCTCGCATTGTCCCCTTGGCACAGTAAAAGGTCAGCATGGGTTGGCCTGTAGCAGTATCGTCATACCGGGTATCGAAAAAGAGATCGCATGTGGAGTGCATCGTTTAGCGCCTCAAGAATTATCAAATGAAGAAACGTCGCTTCGTTCGCCCTCTTCGTCGAGTCAGGCAAATTGAAATACAATGCTGTAGAAACTGGTGACGGGACCAACAGGTTTCATTGTGTTGAAGAAATACTGAAAGGTATGTCTAAATCGTGTATAGTTGTCAGATCCTTCAGATTTTATTACCCATTTTTCAGATATATTTATACTGTTTGCGAATGAATGTGATATGATGCTCACAGAGCTAAAATTTTGGCTGGTGACAACGACAACATGAATATGATGTGCACAGTATGAGTGTCAGTTCAGACTGGCAAGGTCCCCAGTCGATTCAGGCTTTATATATGCGGTGAAGGCAAATGTACTCGGCTGAGAAGTTGGCAGAATAGTGGCGTGAACTCGGCACTCGGATTAGTTCCGCAGGGTATTATTCAACTGGAACTAAAATCTGTGAATATATTTTTTTCGCTACCATTCGTGCATTAAATAAGGTCATGTCAGCTTTAAGAAAACCAGTTTCCAATGATGCCGACAAGACATCATGATGTTCCAAAAATATAAAATCCGTATCGCTGATCAGTATTCTTTATCCATAATAATCGTTCTAAAGTCGTTATCTAGAGAATGGTGTATCTCAGTCACGCTTTGATTGTGACTGTTCATATGAGCACCATGAGGATCTTGAACGACATGGGTTCATACGACCCCGGGTTAAGCGGAATTACACACAAGTTACGAAACGTAACGCCATAGATCTTGCACGCCACGTTCGTATTTGCTATCAGCATGCGATATATATCGTCAAATTTGAGAAACTTTGAGTGGAGGCGCTTGGAGGAATAGCCCTGTTTTATAAGTTTCTGCAACAATGTTCTGTGACGTTGTTTCACTTACATGCTTCACTTACATCATCAAAGCGCCCATTTTGGATTTTTTTAATACATTTTCTGGTAGACATCGACCTAACGGTATAGTGTGGTAAGTTTCAGGCTCCTAACTCAACGGATAAAGAAACAATATTTGAGCCCCCCCCCTCCCTAATGCCTGCATCATATAGGGTTAAGAGCTGTTTGAAACTGCGGGTGTGGTCCGTGATACGAACTATTCTGATGGGTTAGTCCAAAAAAGAGAGCAACAACGACAGCGCCGGAGGTTCCATGGAAAACCTTCTCCACGTCTCCTGGTATAGCTCCGATGAGGCAGGCTCAGGCTGGTGAGGCAGGCTCAGGCTGGTTAGGACAAGCAGGCCAATGAATGCAGCATTGCCCTAAACATTCCCACTTTTATACACCTATATAGAAGTACCCGGATGTAGGCGCGGACGTAGGTGAAAGCATTCTAGTACCCGGATGTAGGCGCGGACGTAGGCGAAAGCATTCTAGTTTCCGGGTTTAGGCGCGGACGTGAGCGAAATTCTAGTACCCATCCATTGGTTCTTTTTATCGATTGCTCATTGGCTCTTTTTCTCGACCGCTGATTGATCCTAATGGAACTGCCTATCCAGGTTAATTTACAATCCCCTTTTTGGGTTCAAGCTCTGTAAATCGATGCCGCAACATTGTTGCCGAAACTTGCCGAAAGGGAGACCTTGGACCTTTTGACCTGGATGTGACCTCTGTTGAGTGTGCTAAAAATAGATCACCAGCTAGCGTGCTATGAAAGGAAAGCGGCCTGGCCGTTTCATCAGACACTGTCAACCACCAAGATGTTCACTTGTACTACTTGCCAGAAGCAGTTTACTCGTCTAGACAATTTGCGTCGCCACGAGACCGACGCCCACAACGACGGACGGTATACTTGTATAACCTGCGCACGGTCATTTAATAGGGAAGATGCTTTACTGCGCCATGAACGTTCAATTCATGGGACATCCAAGCGTCCATGCGAGGATTGTGGTCGGCTTTTCAAACTGACCAGTCAGTTGCTGCGACACCAACGTTTGATTCATGCCCCGGTACCATGGCATGAGCGACAACCTCCTACTGAAGAGGAGCCACGGAAGGTCAGACCCAGTGAAGATAAGCCCGGGGAGACGAACGCCACTGGTGATGCGATGACGAAGAGCCTGGATATCCAGCCGGACCCCAGCGTTACGGTTTCGAGTCATACGCCTGACAACATCGAACATTTTCTGGTCGAGCCCATAAATGTTCCTAGCGATCTCTTACAGGACAACCATCCAGAGAGTGACATCGATCGGCGCCATTGGTTCATGACACGGTACTATTTTCACCCTCATGGCCCTTTTCAAGATAACTACAATTTCCCACTGACCAACCGCACCCGTCTACGAAGCTACGTGGAAGCCATCTTCAAAGATCAAACTACGGCCTTCAAATTGAATGTCGCTTTCGGGTACATCTTACGTCACAAAAAGACGGACCAGTTACAGTATTATTATTCCAGCAATAATATCTATGTGTTTGACCAGCCGGTCACCATCATTAACCGGGGGTCACTAAGAGACGATGCTGGAGATACTGGACACCGTGGATGCCTTGAGATGGGCACATCGTCAACGCCCCAACACACAATTGGTGGTAGAGAGGGTAACCAATGTCACGTTTTCCCTTACCAAGCTGACCGACAACCCCCATCGGTTGAATGCGTCACCCATGCACTGATAAATACTATAACATGCCGTACATACTCTCTATGTCTACATGCTGATCGTTGACTTGAGCTCAGTAAACACTTGTACCTAATGTGTGAATGCGTTAAATAATAAAACATGGTGTTTTATATTTCAATTTGTTTTGCTGTGAACATGCTAAACATAACCAGGGCGGCTCCCCCAGCCTGGGTATGATGTAACATTGGGGATAATAAACTATATAAACATTGCTGAACTTGTTGTTTTTCACGACAACCGCTATCCGATTGCATAATACAGCACAGATCCGACATTCATCCGCGCACTGCCGGTGATGACGCGCGCGCGCGCTGCGGCCGGAGTAACCCGCGCGCTGCGGCCGGGGCGGGCCGGGCCGGGCCGGGCCGGGAAAACCCCCCACAGACAGGTCAGTACATGCATTCCTATCCACAAGTCAAGCCCCATTCACCCACACCGGAAGTGACGTCATACCCCTAATTTTACATGCACCCATTCATGACTGGATGCCCCTTCACGAATGCTTCACTTTGATACCTCACTCGACTCCATCGGACCATTCGTGGCCCACCTAAACCCTAAAAACGTCTATTTCCACACACGTTTCCCAGAATTCCCTGTCTGTGCATGCGCAAAATGTGGACAACGGCCGAGACACTAGTCCAATCGGATGCCCCCTAACCTAGTCTTCACAGTGATACCTCACTCGACTCCATCGGCTCATTCGTGGCTCACCTCGATCCCAAAACGTCTATTTCCATAACCTTTGTCCATTGCGCATGCGCAGAATGACGATATTCCGATCCCACATTCACCCATTGGGATGCCCCCTCACATAGGCTTCACATGGATATCTCATACGACTCCATCGACCCACTAGTGGCTCCCCTAGATCCCAAAACGGCTATTTCCATACCCTTGGGCTACCGCACATGCGCAGAATGACCATATTCCAACCCCACACCCACCTCTTCGGAAGCCCCCTCACATAGGCTTCACATTGATACCTCATACGACTCCATCGACCCACTAGTGGCCTCCTAGACCCCAAAACGTCTATTTCCATACCCTTTGCCCACCGCGCATGCGGAGAATGACGATATTTCAACCCCACACCCACCATATCAGAATGCGCCTTCACAAATGCTTCACTTTGATACCTCATACGACCCGATCGGACCATGCAGCGTATTTGATTTCTGGGGACTACTTTTTCTCCGCGGAAGCTTTTTCCCCCGACCGCATCACCGCCAGACCGCATTACCATGATTACCGCGGAGGAATACACACCCCCGATTAACCCAGACCGGAAGTGACGTCATACGGGACTGGTGGCGCCCTCCACAAATCCTCCACAAACAAGAGGTCAAACAAAGGTCAATGCGACTCTTCGTACTCTTATACTACTACTAACGGGCAGAGGCCTATTCTTACCATGACCTGGAGTGTTCAAGACGACACCCTAGGGCAATCACGGGAGACCCACATGACTCCACTATTCAATTATCAAAGATGTATAATTCATCATGGCCTAACGTGGATCGTCAGATATTTCATTCTAAACACGACGTTAATTTAATCTCGGTCGCGGGGTGACTTATTTAGTACATTCGGATAGTCCTAAAAGATTTGATTTGGTGCGTCGGGTTAAATACAGAACTTCGTCGGGTTAAATACAGAACTTCGTACATCATCCCCCGGAAAATCGCTTAACCCTGCCTGGGGGTGGGGGTGGGGGGGGGGGAGCATTATGGACCAAACTTTCTCCACCATCTCTCCAACGACAAAAAAAAGAAAAATGAAAGCTGCCCCTCCACGACTTTTCAGTTTATCATATTGGGGTCATTTTGTGTCTATTTTCATAGCCAGCCGAGTAGAGGATCATGGGTACGTTCAACACGGCGGCCGTGTGGGGTATCAGAAAAGGAAAGTTTTCGTCATTTTTCTTCCAAATTCTTGCTTTTCTTCCAGGAAAATTGCACAAACTTTATTTTATTTCACATAAGGCTATTATCTACTAATTTACCATGAAGCGTTTGCAAAAAACACATTTTGTTAAGAAAACGTATAAATAAAGAAACTAAAAAAAAAATTAGCAAAAAAAATTGAGAAATACAAGCGTCTAGTCCGTCATTCATAATTCAGCCGTCGTCCATTAAAGAATATCCGCCTCCATAATCCAAAGACCTATTCCATATTCATATAACAGTATTAGCACCAAATTCAAAAAGACAATCATAGTATACATAAACATAGGCTAGTTTCCTGCAAGAGAGAAGTGGTCAACAGTTTCCAATGATAAATAAACAAATTGCTTATGGATAACAACTTCTAGTTTATTCAGGACGACGTTTCGATACAGGTACTATAGTATTTTTCTTATAATTAGTCGCGGGTTTGAGGGCTTCTGTAAAATCAGCCGTATGGTTAAAATCAATTTCCTTTTTTAAAACGTATATAACAAAGTTATATCTATAGAATGTCATACCACTCTCCGTGATAACTGCTACAAAACTTGAGTTTTAGAGCTTTTTTGTACTACCTGGGTTAAATGCCATAAGGGTTGTTCACGTGAATCTTCACCAATACATGGTATGTCGTCATAATCTATTCCTTTTTCTCTGGCCAAAGGGCAATAGGCGGGGTGAGCTATTCAGTTCTATATATGGGAAAGTGTCCTCAATCGATGTTACCTTCACAAGGACATGGGCAATGCCTCCATGAGTGACTGCATGAATTAAAGTGACAACTTCACACGATCTTTATTTCAATGACGGTGTAATCTATGGATGGCCGTATGACCTATATTTACATTTTTATAGCAAATATCCCATTATTGATCCAGTCGATTAGAGTCGGACATCATCAACGGTATTGTAAGTGTATAGTTTAATTTGATTGCTCTCTCGTTAATTACATTTGTAAACCTACGATGCATCGAAGAGCACTGATTGAAATTCTGCCTACAAATTGAACTATTGATAGGCACAAATAACACGACGTCCTGGTGTATGAAAGCGACGTCGTCGTCCTATCACTCAACATTGTCAAAGGCGACACGCGACGCGAAAGGGCGACATCGTGTTTTGGAAGACGACGTCACCCTTTGCGTTGTCGCTCACGTTTAATGAGGTAATGTGGGGCACATGCACTTTTGGTCCAACTAGATCACCATACTATTGAAGTGATACGGTTATGCTGTGTCTGTGAGGCGTCCAAATCTTTGAGGTGTCGAGGACATTTGCATAACATAGCGGCTGTACTGGTCCACCCGTATTCTCGAATCTTTCGTTCTTTGTCAACGACAATAGTTTAATCTCATGTCTTCATAACCAAACGGAAAACAGAGCAACCCTTGAATGACATCTCGCCCCGCCTATTGCCCTTTGGCCAGAGAAAAAGGAATAGATTATGACGACATACCATGTATTGGTGAAGATTCACGTGAACAACCCTTATGGCATTTAACCCGGGTAGTACAAAAAAGCTCTAAACTCTAAAAGTTTTGTAGCAGTTATCACGGAGAGTGGTATAACATTCTATAGATATAACTTTGTTATATACGTTTTAAAAAAGAATATTGATTTTAACCATACGGCTGATTTTACAGAAGCCCTCAAACCCGCCACTAATTATAAGAAAAATAC
>JAVTVY010032782.1:0-13637 GCA_036873755.1 Hanleya hanleyi
CAAGGTTCGCACAGTCCTGGAATGTCCTTAAATGTCCTGGAAAAATAAAATTATGCTTTCCAGTACTGGAAAGTCCTGGAAAAATAGTATGTGTCCTTGAAAGTCCTGGAAAATCAATAAAATTACTGTGCTGCGAATCATCCATCGGCAAATGCTCACTCCAACGATCGGTCATCGCTGTCGGGGGATTCCCCAGTTCACTGACGCGCCAATTCATTCATAAACATTCGTAGTAAATATAGTAAAACTTCTCGGCCAATCAAATATCGAATTGAGACATCCGTCACTGGGCTTCCATGGTGACGGATATTCACGGAAACCTCCGATCATTAATCTGAGAGAGAAATGTGGAATGACCTGTCACCTTATGTCACGCCTTTGTCATTTTAATTCTTCGTGGCCGAGTCATCCGGACTACCGGGACTGGCACCTCAAGGAGCCTTTGCACAGAGCGAAATGCAGGCTTTGCCAAAACACGTTCGATGTTGGAAATATGGGGGAAAGTGCCGTGAAAAGTCGCGCGAAAGGTGCGAAGCACGAATCCTGCTATCAGCGTGAGCGACAAAATATGCGGAGTAATCGAACTATCACATCTTTCTTTGGCTCTTCCACGGCCGATTCAGGCATAATATCGTTTTAAGATTGAATTTGTACGATTATTTACCCATCCGTTGTCCTTTAGATTAGGGCTGTTCCAGAAAAAAGTACATGGGGGGGGACAGAAGGCACTTTATATATTGGTGTATGGGTCGTGGGGTAAAAGAGTTATATAATTACATGGGTGGTTGCCTGATGGATAAACATAATGGCATTTATGTGGGTTACATATTATATTCAATAATATGGGTGGTGGGGGTAAAATTATATTTCATTACATGGGTGGCGGGGGCAAAAATAAAGTGCCTTCTGTCCCCCCCATGTACTTTTTTCTGGAACAGCCCTTAGAATCTCTATCTCTGAATGAATTGTTCGTTTTAGTGACAAATATTTCAAGCCGAAAACGGAGCCATATTCCACGTGTATTTCATACTTCCTGGTGACAACAGGGGAGATAATCAGGGTTTTTTTTTTTATTAAGTAATCATGCATGCAACTTTGTCCGCTGGAAAACAGCAATTTTGTCCTGGAAATGTCCTGGAAATGTCCTGGAATTTTGATCTTTCCCAGCTGTGCGAACCCTGTCAATGATAACTGGTACATTTTCGACCAGAGGTTGCCAGGGTTATCAAATATGTAAGCTTGTTGGTCCTTCCTTGCAGTGATGAGAATGTTTTATCCCTATTATCATATTTACATCTGTTATCAATAGTTGAAAAAACTGCTCCATGTTATAAACATAGGCTAGAGGTCAAGAGAACAACCTGGAGCTCACGGTTGCCCGCGTGCTATGCACAAGTGTCACCAACACCTGGACAAGACAGCATTGTCCAAGGATTAATGTGGGAAGCTGCCATTGTATGACTTTTAAGTGGTAACTGTACTGGCTCTTCGTCTGTGAATGGGTCAATACCACCACCTTATGGCCATAAATCAATGTAACTATTAATTGAAGAACATGTGAGAACACCTGAATATTTCCTTTACAGCCATGACCGAGGCACTAGCATTATTGAAGAAGGCCTGTGCACTTCAGCCCCATAATCCACACAGTCTCCTTACCTATGTACATGCTTTAGAGGTGAGTAGACCCTTGGAGGCTTAGACATCTCATGTTCGATGGTATGAACTCTTCTTCATATCATAACATAAAATACACTCATCATGTCTATATGAATGTCAAAATTCATATATATCTAACTCTCACAGAAAGTATTTTGTCTTCACAGTGATGAGTCTTGAGTGGTTGTGTGTCTGCATGTGTGTGGGGGATGTGTACATTTAATCTTTCTTGAACTTCACTCTGTTTTAGGAGAGAGTTTTTAAGGTTTATTTGAAAAAAAATGTGGTGTGAGTGAAAGAAATTTCGAGTGATATGTATTGATTTATTTCTATGTTCATGGAAATTGCTTGTATCACTTTTGTAGGTAATGGACAGACACGCTGAATCTGTGACGGATATAAAGAATTTCATTGGTCAGTTCCCCCAGCTGCATGCTGGGAATGTGTACTGTGAAATGATTGAACCAATTGTGTCTCACCTCACTGAAAAGATCTACCTCAGCAGTAAGTCTCTGCATTTTTGTTGGCATGATTTCAACATATTTAAGTGTATAATATCTCAGCTGTTTAATTAGCAGGTTTTTTTATTTAAGATTACAAATTGTTGTTTCATATTAAAGCAAGCATGGACATTCTAATCTATCCTGGTCACCTTTAGGCAATATATTTGTCACGATAGCAGGTACATTGATGCTCTCCCAACTGTCTTCTTTTAAAAAAATCTTGCTTTTCTCTATCCTGGATAATCACTGTTGGAGTTCTATGGATATGGATATCACATATTGACTAATTGTTCACTCCTATATGTACATCTTTTGCAGATGAGGAAATGAGATTTACCCCACCAATAATAGAGAGCCACTTAGGGGAGTATACTGAGGAGGAATGCTACCTTCTTGCACTCTTGTTCACATTGGTGAAAATTCTGTTTATAAAAGGATGCCTGTCTATCATTCCAGCATTGACAGCTATTTTAGGTTTGTTGACCTTTAGATAAAACTTCAAAACTGCATCAACATTATCCCCAAATGCCCGAAGGGCTAAAGGGGAGACTATAGTATTTGGGTCCATGAGTCCGTCCGTCCCTCGACTTCATTTCCAGACAATAACTCCTGAAAAAATGATTGGATTCTTTTATTATTTGGTATGCAGATACCTTTTCTCAAGATCTTGCGTGGGATTGTGTTTCACATTGATCCGCCTATAGGTGGCATCTCCTAGGGGTCAAGTTATAATTTCTTTTCCGGACAATAACTTCTGAACAACTGAACAGATTCTTTAAAAATCTGGTTTGTGGTTACATCACCTCAAGATGTCGCTTTTCACGCTGATCCACCTGTAGATGGTGCCACTCTGAATGGATTCTTTTGGAATTTTATATGTGGGTACCTTGTCTCAAAATCTCACTTGGGATTACTTTTCACGCCCATCCATACATAGGTGGCACCACTAAAATTTTGTTTCCGAACTATAACTTATGAAAACCTGAATGGATTCTTTCCAAATTTGATATGTGGTTACTTTGTTTCAAGATCTCGCTTGGGATAGTTTTTCATGATGATCCGCTTTAAGGTGGTACCACCTGGGGCACTAGTTAAAATTTGATTTCCAGACAATAACTTGTGAAAACCGGAACGGATTCTTTTCAAACTTGATATGTAGGTACCTTGCGTAAAGATCTTGCTTGGGATTGCTTTTCATGCTGATCAGCCTACAGGTGGTGCCACCTGGAGGCCAAGTTGAAATTTTGTTTCCAGACAATGACTTCTGAACATCTGAATGGATTCTATCCAATTTTGTTTGCGGATACCTTGCCTCAAGATATCACTTGGGATTTTCATGCTGATCCACCTGTTGGCTGTGCCATCTGGGGGCCAAACCGAATTTTCCTTTTAGCACAAATTTGGTTATTGTGGGTACCTTGCCACAGGATCTCTGCGTACTGCATGCTACACTTCCAAGCCAAATCAGTAGTTTCAACGTTGGGGGACTTCAACTGCTCAGGTTTTCATATTATTGTTGGAGAGTGGAACATGATGCAAGACTCGAAATAAGGGATGTTTACATGCACAAATGCATGTAGATTTTCTGCTGTGCATGTAGAATTCAGAGAATAGTAATGTATTTGATATAGAAGGCTGCACACTTCAGCCAAATGTGCATGTAAATAATTTTCTTTATTTCGAGCCTTGTGATTTGTCAGGTCAAGGAAGGTGATGTACAACGAATACGCAACAAATAATCATTAGATGATAGAACAATAATAAAGACTGCATAAGGGCTGTTCCATTTAAAAAGATGTACCCCCCCAGGAAGGGAAACTTTGTACACCCCAACCACCAATATACGAAAATTAATTCTCCTTGCCTCCACCAAGCACAGCAAATAAATGTCCAGTACAACCTGGGAGAGAAGCATTTTTTTTTTTCATCATAGCAGCCCACCCACCCACATTTTCTATTTGGAAGGGAAAAGGCACCCACCCATTGCGCACGCACTGCTATTGTTCAAAATGTAAACATAAACAGTCCACATGAGTATTCATTGATAGAGGCCTATCATCACACTTCCCCTTTGGATTTGCCCAGGACCACGTGATGTCACGATGTACCGTGAATATTTTCAAGAAGGCCGTTACAAGACATATTTGCAAGTGATTAGTATTTCGCGTTCGTTGAATACATATTGAATAAAATAATGTCTCACCTTCGAAGGTTTGGACATGTTGTCCCAAGCCCTCCCGCCTCAACCATTCGCCAACAGATTTACAATCCCAGTCCGCCATTTTACCCTGAATTTTCAAGGCTGAACGGAAAACCATGGAAATATTTCCGAAAGGAGTAAAGGGCCCGCGCCCATTCTTTGTTTTCACGGGAGACTACTCCAAACAGCCGGAAGTCGCCAGAGCGCAACGAAGAATGTTGAGGACCGGATAAAGCTCGTTTTCCGCGATTTTTCACATCAATTTCCATTAAAAAGGAATGCCTTTCCAAATAACAAAGTGCATATTGGTAAAAGAGGGCCCACCCATAGAAGCAATATTTTTACAGGCTTAAACAATCGCCAAGAGAAGCAATTTATTACCTGGAGGGACCACCAAGAGATTTCTATTCTGGACAACCCCACCCACCAATATATTATTAATTTTTTTCCCTTCCTGGGGGGGTACATATTTTCAAATGGAACAGCCCTAAGTAACAAGACATCTTTATATCTCCACCAATAGTATCATTGATAATTAAACATATAGAGGTAAGTAACAAGACATCTTTATATCTCCACCAATAATATCATTGATAATTAAACATATAGAGGTAAGTAACAAGACATCTTTATATCTCCACCAATAAGTTAGTGATAGAAATTAACATATGAGGTAGGCGTAACAAAGACATCTTTATATCTCCACCAATAATATCATTGATAATTAAACATATAGAGTAGAAATGTAAGACATCTTTATATCTCCACCAATAGTATCTTTGATAATTAAACATAGAGGTAAGTAACAAGACATCTTTATATCTCCACCATTAGTATGTAAATAATTCATAACTTATATAGAAATTAAGTAACAAAGACATCTTTATATCTCCTACCAATAATATCATTGATAATTGACATATAGAAATTAGTAACAGAACATATATATCTCCACCAATAATATCTTTGATAATTAAACATAGAGGTAAGTAACAAGACATCTTTTATATCTCCACCCAATAGTATCATTGATAATTAAACATATAAGGTAAAATGCTGACATCTATATCTCCACCAATAGTATCTTTGATAATTAAACATATAGAGAGTAAGTAACAGGAACATCTTTATATCTCCACCAATAGTATCATTGATAATTAAACATATAGAGTAGAAGTAACAAGACATCTTTATATCTCACCAATAATATCATTGATAATTAAACATATAGAGGTAAGTAACAAGACATCTTTATATCTCCATCAATGAGTATGTTGATGATCAACATATAGAGGTAAGTAACAGAACCTCTTTATATCCTCACAAATAATACCATTGATAATTAAACATATAGAGGTAAGTAACAAGACATCTTTATATCTCCACCAATAGTATCATTGATAATTAAACATATAGAGGTAAGTAACAAGACATCTTTATATCTCCACCAATAATATCATTGATAATTAAACATAGAGGTAAGTAACAAGACATCTTTCTATCTCCACCAATAGTATCATTGACAATTAAACATATAGAGGTAAGTAACAAGACATCTTTATATCTCCACCAATAATATCTTTGATAATTAAACATATAGAGATAAAGTAACAAGACATCTTTATATCTCCACCAATAATATCATTGATAATTAAACATATAGAGGTAAGTAACAAGACATCTTTATATCTCCACCAATAGTATCTTTGATAATTAAACATATAGAGGTAAGTAACAAGACATCTTTATATCTCCACCAATAGTATCATTGATAATTAAACATATAGAGGTAAGTAACAAGACATGTATATATCTCCACCAATAATATCATTGATAATTAAACATATAGAGGTAAGTAACAAGACATCTTTATATCTCCACCAATAATATCATTGATAATTAAACATATAGAGGTAAGTAACAAGACATCTTTATATCTCCACCAATAGTATCATTGATAATTAAACATATAGAGGTAAGTAACAAGACATCTTTATATCTCCACCAATAATATCATTGATAATTAAACATATAGCGGTAAGTAACAAGACATCTTTATATCTCCACCAATAATATCTTTGATAATTAAACATATAGAGGTAAGTAACAAGACATCTTTATATCTCCACCAATAATATCTTTGATAATTAAACATATAGAGGTAAGTAACAAGACATCTTTATATCTCCACCAATAGTATCTTTGATAATTAAACATATAGAGGTAAGTAACAAGACATCTTTATATCTCCACCAATAATATCATTGATAATTAAACATATAGAGGTAAGTAACAAGACATCTTTATATTTCCACCAATAATATCATTGCTATGGTAATAAAGTGGAAAAAAACCAGTGCTCTGGTGGAGTACGGGGTGGACTTATGAACAAAGTCTGAAAGCCTGACTGGTTTCGATCAGTTGGAACTCTTCAGAGGCTGAGGAAGAAGGTCTGAGTGGCTCTATATATACCCGAGTAGGGCGTCGGCCGGTGGATGACGTATGTCGGCTGGTGTCGAGTGTGTGTCGGCCGGTGTGTTAGTGTGTGTCGGCCAGTGGTCAGTGTGTGTCGGCCGGTAGTGGGTCCGATTGTGAGGTGTCGGCCGGTAAAGGGTTGGCGTCGGAACGAGAAGGATTAGTGATGCCTTGTTTACCTCCTTTCTTCAATAATATCATTGATAATTAAACAATCCTGATCACACTGTATCTTCATTGTCTATACCTTCGTGTACATGTAGAGGTAAGTAACAAGACCCGGAATATTGTTGAACATATACGGCCAAATCTTACCTCCCTACTGCCTATGTTCTATATGCTAATGTTATATCTCACTGTTAATCTGCTATATCATAATATTATAGCTGCTCAGATGAGGAGAGGACTACTCTACTACTACTACTCTACTCTACTACTACTACTCTATATAAACCTTAAGGTGGCTCCCTGTTTACAAGAATGACTGTTCTGGGCAGCTTTTTGCGCATAGCAAAATACCTCCCTTGTAATCATACTCTTGTGAGTGAATGGAGAGAATGAGATACTTTGACATTCCGCGTTTACGTTTCAGCGGCTCGTTTTGTAAGCAACTGATGAATTATCCCTTGTGACGTCATGAAGTCGAATGGCAAACTCTTTGTTGGCGTGGCATTTGTCGACGTCATGACGTTGCATTGTTGGGACTTCATGCAAAATGGCGGGAAAAAGTGTGGGAATAGTTACATTCAGAGCCCCATTCATGCCCTTTTTTGGATGGCGACCTACGTTAAATTTGAGTTATTCAAAAACTACATGTTTCAAGGAATACATAGTAAAAAAGTGAGAAATTGACAGGACTGTTGAATATTCTGAAAACAATTATGTCTCAAGTATTGGGTGTTTTACATAGTATTCACATTGTACCAATTTTCCAAAGGTACACGTTATACAAGCTG
This sequence comes from Hanleya hanleyi, assembly GCA_036873755.1. Taxonomy (NCBI): domain Eukaryota; kingdom Metazoa; phylum Mollusca; class Polyplacophora; order Lepidopleurida; family Hanleyidae; genus Hanleya; species Hanleya hanleyi. Next base: position 7,794 of record JAVTVY010032782.1, read on the forward strand.
AAAATTAGATAAAATTAATACGCTATGCTCCAATTTTTATATCATTTTCTGATATAGGATGAGTTTCCTGAGCTATACAAAAAATATGAGAAAAATGACATGACTTTGCACCAAATCCAGGGAGCCACCTTAAGTCGGATCACTATCTAACTGTATGAGAGTGACAAATGTTCTCATAGTATCTGTTTGTTTGTACATGTACCTTTCCATTATTATGACCTGTTTCAACATAACTGCTCACTCCGAATTGATATTTGTGATCAGGGATTAGGGTGGACATTCTGTGACTGAAATTTTGGAGTATTTCCTGTCTAATCTATGAGGATTTACGTCTTGGTTAGCCTATAAGGATATTGTTACTGAGGTTGAATGTTTGTGCTCATTGTCTATGGGGATTTACATCTTGGTCAGTTTAGAAGAATATTGTCACTGAGGTTGAATGTTTGTGCTCATTGTCTATGGGGATTCATGTCTTAGTCAGTTCATACGAATACTAAAGGTTGAATTTTTGTGCTCATTTTCCAGGCCAGATCAAGAACCCTATCCAATGCCAAATACACTGTCTCGAAACTCAACTTTGTGGACCTTGCAGGCTCAGAGAGACTAAGCAAAACACATGTAAGCATATCAGACCCTATACAGGTACACATGTATGGAGTCAGGAAATACAGAAATAGACAAATTATACATATATATATATATAGATAAAAAGAGCGGTCCTCTGATGTGGAGAAGGTGTATAAGAAAAATAACAAATAGCCTTCTTGACTTTCTACATCATTCTATTCCGACTGCAGTTTCGAACTTTGCGTTCTTTTATATATTCATGCACTAGCCTCAGAAGTTTGCTTATTTTTATTATATGCCATATACATTCTATTATAATCCATATACATTACACTTTGAAGAGCTTCAAATTTCAGGGGGAGGGGGAGATTCTTCAGTTCTATGGTGTAATCATGGTTGGTATCAGTCACGGTCATTTAACATTAGGACTCGGAGATAGGTTAAAGGTGTATATGAGTGGTTTGGGTCAGAAAGAGGTCTTCCCCATATCTCATGCACCTTTTTCTGGAACAGCCCTTAGAAGCTATCTGCAGGGAATAGAGCTTTGCTAATTGGTAACTGATATTGTTCATACAACATTCCATTAGCACTCAGCAGACATCATATTGAGAAGGGGGTGTTGTTGTTTTTTTGTATCACATCAGGGGGGATAACTTAATTGACATTACCCTCAGGGGAGATAACTATTCTCTTTAACCAGTCTGAGGGGAAGACACAGACAGAAGCATTGTACATCAACAAGTCACTGTCATTCCTGGAACAAGTGATTATAGCCTTGGCTGACAGACGGCGCGACCATATACCATTCCGTCAGTCGAAGTTAACTCACTGCCTGAAGGATTCTATAGGAGGGAACTGTGGTACTTTACTTGTAGCTAATGTCTGGGGAGAACTAGCACAGATGGAAGAGACGGTAAGTGTGTCATCACCCTTAATCGAATAGATTTAATAGTGTGAAATCCTTTTCACTATGCATTCCTAACACAATTAAGCACAATTAACAGTGTGTAACGTGAAGTTTTCCATGACAATTTTATAGCAAGGACTTTTGTATGTCTACTGTACTGCTCCATTATCTGGTCCAGATAACATACATGTGCTATTGGTACTGGTTGAGAATAGTGTGCAAGTTCTAAGTTTAATAGAATTCCAATTCAAAGTTTAATAGACTGCCAATTCCAATTCAAAGTTTAATAGACTGCCAATTCCAAGTACTACCAATTTAAAGTTTAATAGACTGCCAGTTCAAAGTTCAATAGACTGCCAATTCAAAGTTTAATAGACTGCCAATTCACAGTTTAATGATTGTCAATTCAAAATTCAAATAGAAGTTTAATATACTGCCAATTCAAAGTTTAATAGACTACCAATTCTATGTTAATACACTGCCAATTCAAAGTTTAATAGGCTTTCAATTCTAAGTCAATAGATTGCCAATTCTAAGTCAATAGATTGCCAATTCAAAGTTTAATAGATGGCCAATTCAACGTTTAATATACTACCAATTCTATGTTAATAGACTGCCAATTCAAAGTTTAATAGGCTTTCAATTCTAAGTCAATAGATTGCCAATTCTAAGTCAATAGATTGCCAATTCAAAGTTTAACCGATTGCCAATTCAGAGTTTAATAGACTACCAATTCTATGTTAATAGACTGCCAATTCAAAGTTTAATAGACTTTCAATTCTAAGTCAATAGATTACCAATTCAAAAGTTTAATATATTGCCAATTCAAAGTTAAATAGACTACCAATTCTATGTTAATAAACTGCCAATTCAAAGTATAATAGGCTTTCAATTCTAAGTCAATAGATTGCCAATTCAAAGTTTAATAGACTGCCAATTCAAAGTTTAAAAGTTTTTCAATTCTAAGTCAATAGATTGCTAATTCAAAGTTTAATAGACTGCCAATTCTAAGTTGAATTATTGTACAAATTGTATTGATCTGTGTTGATGTATGTTACTGTACTGTTTGTGTGTTTCAGGTTTCCACTCTGAGGTTTGCCACCAGAATGATGTGTGTTGCCAGTGAACCAGCCGTTAATGAAGTTTATGATCCTGCTGTAAGTTTTATGGTTGTCTGTGTGTTAACAGTAAGAGGTACAAGTCGCTATGTTCTACACCATTATCGCTTAGATGCTGTCACTGAAACGACGCAGAATGAGTTTAGACTGTCCCTTGCAGATGTCAGATCATAGTTGCTGTGTGTTGCTCGTGGCTAAAATTTAAATTTTTTATTTGGCATAAACAGACAAGCTCTCTGTGCGTCTATGTGGTAATTCCATAATTTCCGCTTATTTGAGTTATTGGTGAAATGATGGCCTTCTGGTTGGTTGTATCAGTTGGTCACATGGTCCGATAGGCATGACGTATAATACGGACTTGTGTGACATTTCAGCTAAACCTTAATAGAATCAAGATTGTATAGCATTTTATCTATTGAAAGGATTGAAATTGTCATTCCTACTATAACTCTACTTTCGTCTGTTAGTACAAAGTATACAAGATCTATTTTACACGAGTTTCATATATGGTTTTCAAAGTTCATTTTTGAATCATGTTGAATAGATGGAAAGTGTTGAATTTTATTCTCTTCTTTCCAGCTTTTGGTGAAGAAACTACAGAAAGACATTGTACACTTAAAATCAGAATTAGCCATGCATGACACATTGGTAAGTGTATCCCTATTGATCTATTTAAGTAGATCATTAATGAAGTCAGCTGTTTGAGTAGACCATTAATGAATTCTGATCATTAATTAATTCATCTGTTTAAGTAGATCATTAATGAATTTGTATGTTTAAGTAGATCATTAATGAATTCATCTGTTTAAGTGGAGCATTGATGAATTCATCAGATTGACTTTTGTCTCGCCTTAATAAATAAAGGGGAGATATTGTGAGGTAGGGAGGGGGGGGGGGAGGATGTTGTCGTCGATGGAAATAGCCTGGAAATGATAAAAGTTTTTGGTTTAGCAAATTAAAAAAAAATCTAGAAAAATTTAGGAAAAATATTAAATAAAAAAAATATGGAGGCTGGGTATATCCACCTGGGGGTACTACCCCTGGGGATTCCATGTGTGCTCCAATGTTAAAATCCCTATGATAGAGTTTTTCATTTAGCTGAAGTGCACATGTTCATCTATACATAGCTGCAGTTGCCAGCTGTCATTTGATGATTATGAAACTTGGTACACATGTTTCTTATGATTAGAGGATGTCCCTGTGGTATTTTTGAGATGGATATTAATTATCCAAATTATCGCAAATGATGGAGTTTTTGGTGTAGCAGAGTTGTACATTTAGGCCTCTACATGTACACATAAAGTTTGCTGCAGTTGTTTTGATTATAAAACTTGTTTCTTATGATTAGAGGATGTACCTGTGCTATTCATGAGATGAAATATCAATTTGTGTCCAAATTATCAGGTTTTGTACTTCGTAATTTGCCAATTATAAGGTTTTTTGTTAGACAAAAATGTACTGAAAAGTTGTCTGAATTTGTCATTTTTCATTGGATGAATATGAAACTTGTTACACACATTTCATATGATTAGAGGATCTCCCTACATGTGCATATTTGTATTTATATGTAAGGGAAGGAAGTGGGGTGAGAGAGAGGAGGTCCACCATCTGTGTATTTATATGTAAGGGGGTGGGGGAGATGAGGTCCACCATCGGTGTATTTATATGTAAGGGAAGGAGATGGGGGGAGAGAGATGAGGTCCACCATCTGTGTATTTATATGTAAAGGAAGTGGGGGAGAGAGAGGTCCACCATATGTTTATTATATGTAAAGAAGGGAAGCACGTGGGGAGAGAGAGATCCTGTCTGTGTATTATATGTAAGGGAAGGAGGTGAAGGAGAGGGGGTCCACCATCTGTGTATTTATATGTAAGTGAAGGAAGCAGGGGGAAATACTTATGTTTATTATATGTAAAGTGAAGGACGAGGGGGAGAGAGAGGTCCACCATCTGTGTATTTATATGTAAGGGAAGGAGGTGGGGGGAGAGAGGAGGTCCACCATCTGTGTATTTATATGTAAGGAAGGAAGTGGGGAGAGGAGGTCCACCATCTGTGTATTTATATGTAAGAGAGAAGGAGGTGGGGGAGAGATGAGTCGATCATCTGTGTATTTATATGTAAGGGAAAGAAGTGGGGGAGAGGGAGGTCCACCATCTCTTGTTTATTTATGTAAGAGAGGTGGGGGGAGAGAGAGGAGGTGCCATCTGTATCATTATATGTAAGAGAAGGAGGTGGGGGAGAGAGATGAGGTCCACCATCTGTTTATTTATATGTAAGGGAAGGAAGTGGGGGGAGAGAGAGGAGGTCCACCATCTGTGTATTTATATGTAAAGGAAGGAGGTGGGGGGAGAGAGAGGAGGTCCACCATCTGTGTATTTATATGTAAAGGAAGGAGGTGGGGGGAGAGAGAGGAGGTCCACCATCTGTGTATTTATATGTAAGAGAAGGAGGTGGGGGAGAGAGAGGAGGTCCACCATCTGTTTATTTATATGTAAGGGAAGGAAGTGGGGGAGAGAGATGAGGTCCACCATCTGTTTATTTATATGTAAGGGAAGGAGGTGGGGGGAGAGAGAGGTGGTCCACCATCTGTTTATGTATATGTAAGAGAAGGAGGTGGGGGAAGAGAGAGGAGGTCCACCATCTGTGTATTTATATGTAAGAGAAGGTGTGGGGAGAGAGAGTCACCATCTGTTGTTTATATGTAGAAGGAAGGAAGTGGGGAGAGAGAGGGAGTCACCATCTGTATGTGTATTTATATGAGGAAGAGATAGAAGATAGAGTCCACCATCTGTGTATTTATATGCTAAAAGGAAGGAAGGGGAAGAAGTCTACCATGTGTATTTATATGTAAAGAGAGGGAAGGAGTGTATGAAGAGTCCACCATCTGTGTATTTATATGAGAAGGAAGTGGGAAGTCCACATCTGTATGTATTTATATATACAGGGAAGGGCGTGGGGGAAGGATGTACACCATCTGTTTATTTATATGTAAGGAAGGAAGTGGGGAGAGAGTCACCATATGTTTATTTATATGAGAGGAAGGAGGTGGGGAGAAGATCCACCATCTGTATTTTATATACTTATGTATAGGGAAGGAGGTGGGGAGAGAAATTCACATATATTTATTATATGTAAGGGAAGGAAGTGGGGGGAGAGAGATGAGGTCCATCATCTGTGTATTTATATGTAAGGGAAGGAAGTGGGGGGAGAGAGATGAGGTCCACCATCTGTGTATTTATATGTAAGGGAAGG
>JAVTVY010032783.1:0-142589 GCA_036873755.1 Hanleya hanleyi
AGGTTGATATTTCCTGTATCACAAACCCTACAAACTATCAAGACCCTATTTTTAAAGATGAAAAGACGTATTTCTTTCAACAGTTTCCATATTTTTTTTACTTCCTCAAATTCGATGAGATCGCGACTGTGATTTATGATATTGCAACTGCATAATTGATGCTCCTTGGGCATGCGCACTTGAGAAAAAGTCCTGAGAATTCCAGAAGTCAAAGTCGCCAGTCGCCGCGCGCCGTGGTTTGTCCGGCGAGTGGCGCGCGGCGAGTTTTTCCAGGTTAAGAGATAGAGCGAAACTCGCCGTGTTTTACGGCGCGTGGCGACTGGCGAGTTTTTGCAGGTTAAGAGATAGCAGAAAGTCGCCAGTCGCCGCGCCGGAGATGTCCACGGCGCGTGGCGAGTGGCGAGTTTCACTACAGTCAAAAGTCGCCAGTCGCCGTGCGCCGTGGTTCATCCGGCGAGTGGCGCGCGGCGAGTTTTTCCAGGTTAAAAGATAGAGCGAAACTCGCCGTGTTTTACGGCGGGTGGCGACTGGCGAGTTTTTCAGGTTAAGAGATAGCAAAAAGTCGCCAGTCGCCGCGCGCCGGAGAGGTCCACGGCGCGTGGCGAGTGGCGAGTTTCTAAAAGTCGCCACGCGACGCAAACTTGGCCCAAATAGAATATTTTGGATTTTTTTTCGAAGGTTTGAGGCCTGTTATGGATACTGCAACCCTAACAGTGAACCAATGTTAACAAATTCACAGCCCGTTGTTATTGTAATATTTTTTTAATATGTCAATCTGAGATGTTTGTCAGCGAGCAAACGATATTGAGCGAATTAACGAAAGGACGATCGCTCGGAAACGTTTGTGATCAAATGAACGATATGGACAGTCGTTCAGAGAAGTTTGCGAGCGAGTAAACGATAGGACAATCGCCCAGAAACTGTATTGAGCGAATTAACGAAAGGACAATCGCTCGGAAACGTTTGTGATCAAATGAACGATATGGACAATCGTTCAGAGATGTTTCTGGGCGAATAAACGATACAGAACAATATTCGCCCAGATACGCTTGTCATCGAGTAAATGATAGTACAATCGCTCTGAAAGGTTTGTGAGGGAGTAAAATATATAAAAACCTATCGAAAGAACGATACAAACAGTCGCCCAGAGACGTTCGCCATTCGCGACCGCTCGCTCTATTCCGTCGAAGTCATTGTACCTCGCGCATTAATGGTGTAGGGATTTTACACCGCTCCGGCGTGAACCGTGATCCGTCGCACGTGAGGCGTACCACATACTATAGGATGTATTTCCGCTCACATAGTCTTCGTTGTATTCTCCCTTATCAGAAGATCAAATATATATCTAAATGAATTGACTATTTATTCCCTTGAGTCTGGCACCGAATGATGACGCCTAATTTGAGGTGTATTTTCTGGCTTTTCATCTCAAGCCGATCTCCATGGCAACATAAGTCGTACTGCTAACATGCGCTGTTCGGAGTTAGGGCGTCACACTGTGCCTGCAAGGAGTTTAAACATGGATGCCAATATGGATACCTATCAGTGATGGGCGAGATCAGTATAGCCTACATATACTGGTTAGACGCCACTATTAAGTGTGTATAGACCGCAGAAAACAGGGCGTCTGCTGATTGGCTGTTATTCGTCCCAGGAAGGAATGGTTGGTATCATATATATTGAAATTCTTTCTGGTTTATTTGACAAAGAAAAATATACAAACAAGCTGGAGCAGCGTCTGCAGACAGCAACATTGTGACAGCTTGGGGTTTTAGGGCATTTTCAGTTTCTGTGGGGTGATTGCCTGTCGTGGCGGCTGGTTCGAAATCGAGCCGCTCATCATATGTTCAAATTGCCGATAAATTTGACAGAACAAACCAGTCTTTCCAGCAAGGTAGGTCATTTGTTGCAACGAAACATTGGGAATAGGTTTTTCTGGGGATGTACCAGCCAAATTTACTACATAATAAGTAAGGAATTTGAATAGTGGCGTCTACGAGCCTGTGCCGAGTGAGACGTTTGCGAGCGAGCAAACGATAGGACACCGCTTAGAAATGCTTGTGGTCTAATGAACGATATAGGCAATCGCCCAGAGACGTTTTTGAGCGAGTAATCGACAGGACAACCTCTCAGAAGCGTTTGTGATGGAGTAAACGATATACAAATGTAGCACAATCGTTCAGAAACGTTTGGCTGACTTAACGAGATAGGACAGTCGCTCAGAAACGTTTGTGATCGAGTAAACGATACGTTGTAATAGAATCTCGAGTGTGAATATTTTAATGCCTTGAACTCTTATTAGCTATATTTGAAGCCTCGGCTATAATATAAATCTTATGGCAGGGATAGTTGATGAATTATAATACTCCAAAGCTTTCATTCTCTGCTGTTGCAATCCCCTATACTACAACGTCAGTGCCCTAAGTAGTATACAACATTGATATAGACTCTCATTGACCTTTGACCTCGGCCAAACCACTTTTAGTCGGTAGGGGTCAACGGTCAATGAGTGCACTTGAGAATACAGAAGAGATAAGGCCTTATTGACCTTTGACCAACCTTGCACCCCTACCGACTAAAAGTGGTTTGGCCGACGTCGAAAGGTCAATTAGGTGATTCCTTCGCGGCGATGCGGTTTGGCGGTGATGCGGTCTGCCTCCGCGGACAGAAAGTAGTCCCAAATACGTGGGTTTTCGTGAGAATGTTCTTCAGGGGCGAGAGGGGGCCCTAGTGAACTGATTGGGTCGAGTGAGGTGTCAAAATGAAGCGCTCCTCCAGGGCCATTCAGTTACGGCTGGGTGTATGTAAATTTAGGATTTGTCCCGAAAATATAAAAAGCGGAACACGGACTTTACCCCTACAATAAGGGAAAACTCCTATCAACCCTATCCCAAAGGGCTAATATCGGTCCCTGGCTTATCGGGGCCTGGTGAGAGAGGTAGGGTGGGGGAGTGGGTGTATGTAAATTTAGGATTTGTCCCGAAAATATAAAAAGCGAAACACGGACTTTACCCCTAAACTAGGAGAAAACTCCTATCAACCCTATCCCAAAGGGCTAATATCGGTCCCCTGGGCTTATCGGGGTCTGGGTGCATGGGTGGATGCATGTAAAATGAGGATTTGTCCCCGAAACTATAAAAAGCGGAACACGGACTTTACCCTAAAATAAGGAAAACCCCTATCAACCCTATCCAAAAGGGGTAATATCGGTCCCGGACTTATCGGGGCCTGCTGAGAGAGGCAGGGTGGGTGTATGTAAATTGTGGATTGTCCCCCGAAAATATAAAAAGCGGAACACTGACTTTATTTCTACAAAATATTGAATGATAGGAATGCATGTACTGACCTGTTCATCCGGGGGCTTGTTTACATTCTTGTAGAGGACTTACAGCCGGGTATTTTAGGGTTGACCTATATCCGTGTCCTTTAGCAATGCGTGTATGTGGGTGTTTCCATTACATACGGGTTCTTGTACATCCGGGTTCTTGTACATGTAGAGGACTTACAGCCGGGTATTTTAGGATTGACCTATATCCGGGTCCTCTAGCAATACCTGTAGTGTGGGTTTTTCTTGTACATCTGGGTTCTTGTACATCCGGGTTTTCCAGTGGGTTCTTTGTACATCCGGGGTCTGTCAGGGTGGTGTATAAAAGTGGGGATTTTCATGGGATGGCTTCAATCATTGGCCTGCCTACTTCACCGTGTTTGGAAACTTACCAGTCTGAGCCAGCCTGACCGGAGCTACCTGACCAGCCTGAGCCTACCTGACGAGTTACCTCACCAGCCTACCTACTGAAGACCTGCCTGAACAGCACCTACCTGTGCCAACAGCCATGGACTCATCTGGCCGAGCTAAGCTGATGCAGCACCGTGTCCAGATCATTAGTGAGATGACGAATGTGGCCGAACTATGTGATCTGCTTCTGGTGGGAAACGTAATCACTGCATACATGGAAGAAGACATCATGGCGCAGAATACCAATACGGCACGAAACAGAGCCCTCATGGACACGCTACCACGCCGAGGTCCTTTAGCATTTCAGGCCTTCTTGGAGGCGCTGAGACGGGGAATGAGGGGATAGCATCTCTACTTCATCCCGAGGAACACACCTTAGTCATAGACATCCCTGAAGAGGGTACAGGTAGCAAACGTGCCCAGGAAGACCCGGAAGAGTCCTATCCACCCGCCAAACGTCCCCAACTAACACCTTTAAAAATGGCTCATCAAGAGCCTCAGCAAGCGGAGGAAGAGGTGCTACTCCCTATGTCTGTGGAGCAGGCGAATGACATCATCCAGCAGGCCTACCAGGCGGCCCAGATGAACAGTTGGGAGCTCACGCCCTATTTAACTGTAACCGTGAAAGATGAGCAAGTGCACTTTAATGCATCAGCCTGGGATGATAAACCACCTAAGCATATTGCCTTGACGTTTGAGCAATGGAAAAGAGTACAGAGATACACACAAAGTCAAGTCATCGAGGGGATCATTGAGACCGAGGGGAACGACGCGAGATTTTGTGTGGGGGACGATGTGTTCCTCACCTGTTCTATGTTCAACGACATGCTGCTGGTACATATTCGTAAATGGAAGTTGAAGAAAGATACTACGCGTATTCCCTTACCTGAGGGAGTCACCCTGCAAATACCCGCGTGGCGGAAGCTTCAGCGCCTCACAGACGAAATTTCTGAAGCTCTGCATTACCATCTGTCTGAGTATATCTATAAAAAGTACATTGAAACCTTCCTGAATCATCTTAAACCTCGCATTCAACACGAGCGTCTCCAACAATGTGCAGGCTGTCAGAACAACGGGTCGTTAGACATGCATACGTGTCTGCACATCATGCCACCATCAGACGCGCTGATGACTGAGGCGCTACACGACATCAACGAGACGGAAATCGCGAAGGCATTGGAAGCGGCCTGTCCACCGACAATTCCCCGTGAGCAGATTGTGGCCTTCATATTCGTGCACCAGGGGCGAAAAGACATGGAAGACTTCAAACTTCTTGTTGGCTAAATATTCTAACTATTGAACATTCAGACATCACATGACAAGAAAGACATGATTTCAAAGAAGTCTAGTTGGCTAAATATTGAACATTCAGACATTACCGTATTCCTACATTCTATGTTCATTCTATGTTCATTCTACCATCATGGTGACACCGTATAACACTAGTAGAAAATTTAACACAAAGAGCCTACCGTGGTGAAAATCTTATGTTCATTCTACTGTGTTGTTAATAAATATTAGAAATTCAATGTGTGTCAATTGAACATTCAGACATTACCGTATTCCTACATTCTATGTTCACTCTATGTTCATTCTATGTTCATTCTACCATCATGGTGACACCGTATAGCGCTATTAGAAAATTTGACACAAAGAGCCTACCGTGGTGAAAATCTTATGTTCATTCTACTGTGTTGTTAATAAATATTAGAAATTCAACTAATGTGTGTCAGTGTTCACTCTATGCAGGGGAAGGTGTGGGAGTTGGTGTTGTGCTTTTTAGTTAGAAAGCTTCTCTTTCGAGAGTATGGGTTGGCCCTGAAAAGGGCCGCTAGGAGGTACAGAGGGTTGGTCATCAGTTAGTTTACGACCGGTAGATTCTTTTCACTCTAGATACGTTTCCCCGACACACAGGGCACCGTAAAGCCACATGAAAGTCTCCTATGTCCGGGCAGTCGCAGCACTCCGCATTGGTTAAGAAGCTTAGAAGACAAGGACCACATACGGCTAGGTGTCCACACGGAAAAAAGGCGTATCCCGTCTCAGCGTCCTGACAGATGGCGCATGTGGATTTCCTTATCTCGTTATCCAGTCGGAGGCGTAGTTTAGCCTTCTCCTCTTCCACTTCTTGAAGATGTTGTCTTAGCTGTACCAACTGGGTCCCCTCGGGTGGTGATGTGGTAGCCGTCGTTGTGGTAGCCGTCGTTGTGGTAGCAGCTGTAGTTGCTGGTGGGCCCATGCTGCGTGTGTTTAACCACCCTATTTGTGGACGATGTGGCGTCTGTACATCTTCTTCGTCTTCATCTATGTCTGTAATATCATCGTCGTCCGCATCCAGAGTGTCGGCTATCTGTATATCTTGTCGTCTGCTCAGTTCCCGCCATTCTCCGTCCCGAGTGAGTACTCGATTGATCAGGGGCATTAGTCTAGGATCTTGTAGTCCCTGCGCCAGGGCTTGGTCCCTCACAGCTTCAGCCTGTGTAGCGTTATGGCTTAGTTCCCTCGCCAAAGCTTCATCAGTCGTGTTCAATGCGTCGAACAGTGCACGTCTAGCAGCCATGATGTGGTTGGAATGAATGTGTGTAGCAGACGACCGACAGCCCGCTTTTTATTCTCTACCATAGAGAACCCGGCTGAGGGCGCGCGGACGTCAGCGAAATCTGTCTAGACATCATGGCCAGAAAGAAAGACAAAATGATTTGTGCTTTCTACAAGATTTGGAAGCGGGCTAAATTTTTAATAAACACGAGTTGAGATCTAAAACAAATTTAAATTTATACCTTGGCATGTTATCGTGTAACCCTGAAAATTTCATAGAGCTAACGGCTGCATAAATATATATTTTTTCTTCATTTTCCACGTTTCAAGGGCCCAATTTCACCTGCACGGCTGTGTTAAAAGTACGGTAAACTTGAAATAAATGGACTTATAAAATAAGTGTTTAACCACTTTAGGTTTCTACCTTACCACGTTAGTGTGTTATTGTAAAAAAATTCGGGAGGTTTATAGATGGAGAAATGTGAATTTTTTGGTTTCCATCCCTCTAGTGTGAAAACAACCATTGACATCCATAGCTGATTCAGTCCCATACTCTAAACAGTTTCCATCACGCAGCGATCACGTGAACACTACATGTACAGGTCATTTTGAATGATAGGTATGCATGTATCTGTTCATTCATCCGGGGACTTGTTTACATCCGTGTACATACGGGCCCTTGTACATGTAGTGTTCACGTGTTCGCTGCGTGATGGAAACTGTTTAGAGTATGGGACCGAATACAGCTATGGGTGTCAATGGTTGTTTTCACAGTAGAGGGTTGGAAATAAAAAAATCACATTTCTTCATCTATAAACCTCTCGAAATTTTTTACAATGACACACTAACGTGGTAAGGTAGAAACCCAAAGTGTTTTAAGAGCCGTAAGTCCATTTATTTCAAGTTTACCGATGTTTACCAGTCGTGCAGGTGAAATTGGGCTTTTGAAACGTGGAAAATGAAAAAAATATATATTTATGCAGCCGTTAGCTCTATGAAATTTTCAGGGTTACACGATAACATGGCAAGGTATAAATTTAAAGCTGTTTTAGATCTCAACTCGTGTTTATTAAAAATTTAGCCCGCTTCCAAATCTTGTAGAAAGCACAGATCATTTTGTCTTTTCTTTCTGGCCATGATGTCCAGACAGATTTCGCTGACGTCCGCGCGCCCTCAGCTGGGTTCTTTACGGTAGAGAATAAAAAGCGGGCTGTCGATCGTCTGCTACACACATTCATGCCAACCACTTCATGACTGATGCTAGGCGTGTACTCTTCAGCATGCAATATCTTGACGAAGCAACGGGTGAATTGATCGATATCGAAGTTTCGCAACCACATCAGCAATATCTTGACGACACAACAGGTGAATTCATCGACATCCAAGTGACTTCACAAGACAATAATACCAACGAGGATTGGCTGGAGGAGATTATAGACAATCTGTTGAGAGAAGAAGAAGTAAAAGAAGAAGACAAAGAACAGAAGGTAGAGGGTCATTTGACGAAAGTGCCGCAGCAGGAGCAACAGCAGCAATATCTTGACGACTACTGTACGGAAATAACAAGACTGCAGAGGGACACAACACTGGGGGTGGTAAAGCAATTACCATGTGTCAAATGTTTAATCCACTACGCCAAATTTGCCTTATTTCCCTGTGAACACCAAGTGTTATGTGCCTGCTGTATCAGCAAACTTGCAGGGAGAGCCACACCATGTTGCATACCCGTCCCGTGTGCACTGGTCCCGCTGAGATGTCCCCTATGCGCCAAGAGACATCTGCTCCAATCGTTGTAATCATTACAACTCATACGGCCCTTATCAGGGCCACCCATACCTCCCGAAAGAGGAGCTTTCTAACTAAAAAGCACAACACAAGCTCCTACACCTTGCATACACCTAGGTAAATAACACCTAGTGAATGGGAACTTCCTACTAACACTACCATCCACTATTAGTATGAATGTATAAGTTACACAGTAATATACTAGTCTGATAGATACACCGAGTAGTCCCGGAAAAAGCCGAGTGTAAACGCCCACACGGTCGTAAATTAGCACATGGGTCATGGTACACTTTGAAGGGTATGAGGTGTTGGGATTGCCATAGAATGCACTCAATTTGAATGTGTATTTTGTGAGGTGCTGGAGATTGGCAATCATCATCGAATATGGAGGACGGTAGAAGGATTGGGTTGGCCCTGAAAAGGGCCTTTAGGGTAATTTTTTGATCCAGTTGTCTCTGGAGGGGGGCTTGCCTATCTGCCCCGGGCTGTTGTTGTTGTTGGGAGGGAGTTGCCTGGCGTTCTTCCTCCAGGGCGTCCACGTCTATAAACTCGGGGACGATTGGTTGGGGCTGTTGTAACACATCCTCTAAGGCGGTCAATCAGTCCTCGCCATTTAAGTCCGTGGGCGCTCTGGTTACGAGGTGGTATACGATATTGGTATTTTCCCGGGTCCATCTTTTCACTTCTTCCATCCAGAAGGCTTTTACTGCTCTCGCCAGTTCTGTCCTTTCTCACCTCTCTCTCGCCCACCTCGCCGCACCTTTTGTTGTAGACATTTTGGCAACTCCGCTCATGTTTCTTGTAATACGATCTTCAAACATGGAAATATTGTGATAGAATGTGCTCTTGTCCGTCTGGCTCGGGGTTGATATGCTGAATGTGATGGATATCCATTGGCTGTCTAAAAGGCGCGAACCTCATCGATTGGCTCTTCTTCGGGCAAATCTATTGGTTGAAATAAAGGATATTCATTGGTCCAAATGCCGTAGTTGCGCCTGGCCCACCATTACGCTAGAATCCTACCAAGCTTTCAATAGCGATTTCCTAGGTTAAATTGAAGTCCCATACAATAACCCAGGATGATATCGATTGGCTATCTAAGACCGGCTTAGCCCACTCATTGGCTCTTGTTCAGGCTTAGTCATGGGTCGCAATAATGGACGTTCCTTGGTCCAAAGGGTTGGCTACAGTCTTGCTGGGTGAACGCCAGAATCCCATTTTTTTGCACCAAGGTGTGACTAGCAAAAATCCTAGGTTAAATGAATTTCTATACAAATAACATTACACCACTGAATGATCACGGACTTTCACGAAGGTAGGGGAGAACGAATAAAGCCATAACGTGTACGGACACGGACTAGGCTAATTATACCAAGAGGACTATTCGTCTTCACATGGAGTAGTATAAAAACGCATTTCGAATCTTAAAATGGCGCAGTGTAACAGTATTGAGTCACATGGAGTAGTATAAAGCACATTTCGAGCCCTAATGGACTTACCCATTGGTTGAATCATCGTCTCGCCATTGGTCCAAAGTGTCTCGGCATTCTTCCTGGGTTAATCTACAATCCTCTTTTTGTGCTCAAGCTATGTATACGGAAATCCTAGGTTAAATGAATTCCTATACAAATAACATTACACTACCGAATGATGACGGACTTTCACGAAGGTAGAGGAGCAATTCATATGGTGTGGTAGTAGAAAAGCGCATTTCGAACCTTATTGACCTTACGGCGCAGAGTAGTGTAACAGTATATTCGTCTTCACATAGAGAGTGAATACTAACACACTAGGTGAATTTCTAATATTTATTAACAACACGGTAGAATGATCATAGAATGGTAGTATTGTCTGAATGTTCAAGCCAACAGCACTTGTTTGAAGTACAGGGGTTAAAGGTCAGTTCCGGTCAACCCGGATGTCTTCCGAACTCTGAACTCCAAGAGCTCCAACCTCAGACTCCAAGAGCTCCGAGCTCCAAGAAGAGCTCCCATCCAAGAGCTCCGCCCCACGAGAGCTACCACCATCACCACCAGCGGGCGTGTAATTGACCTTGTTTTTATCATTATCATCCGGATCCTTCTATCGGGTACTATTGGTTACATTGTTTTACAGCCGGGTCTTCGGTCTGGGAAGTGTCTGGTTTTACATCCGGGTCTTTGGTCTAGGAATGCATGTACAGACTTGTTTTACAGCCGGGCACTTGTCCTCCTTTGGGTTATAAAAAATCAGCAGTACGGCATTGCTTCATTCGATACCGGGATTTTCTGCCTATCTGAACCTAGCTGGCCAGTATCCTGACCAGTGGAGCCTACCTAGCTGAATTCTACCTAGTTGACCAGCACCATACTCCCAAGATGACTGAAATTACTCAGCAGCAAGTGAATGATTTCATGAATGATATTACCCAGCATTTTGATATCAACCAGCAGGATCCGGCGAAGATACACACTTGGGAGCCCTTATGTAACTGTAACCGTGAAAGATGAACAAGTGCACTTTAATGCACCAGGTAGGGACAACACACCACCTAAGCATATTTGAGGTTTGAGACATGGGCAAAAGTACAGGCATTTTACAGACCCATCGAGGCGCTGATTGAGGGTGAGGAGAGCAAACGTTACCTGCGGGAGACGACGTGTTTCTGAGCTATTCTGTGTTCAACAACATGATGCTGGTGCATATTCGCAGATGGCGGTTGAAGAAAGGCACGTGGTATCCCTTACCTGAGGGTATCGCGCTGCAATTACCTGCGTGGCAAAAACTTCAAGACCTGAGAGGGGAAATTTCTGAAGCTCTGCATGGCCAGGTGTATGAGTATATCTATAGAAAGTACATGGAAGCCTACCAGGATCACCTTAGACAACGCATTCTACACTTGCGTATAGTAGCATGTCCAGGCTGTCCTTGCAATCCGCTATACCCGTGTACGTGTACAGACGACATGGAACTACCAGACGTGCTGGTGAATAAGGCGCTACACTACATCAGCGACACACAGGTCGTGGAGGAATTTCAAGCCGCCTGTCCATCGAGAATTTCACGTGAGATGATTGCAGACTTCATAACCCAGCACCGGGGAGGTAAAGACAGAGAGGACTTCAAACAAGTGTTGTTCGCTTGAACATTCAGACAATACTACCATTCTATGTTCATTCTACCGTGTTGTTAATAAATATTAGAAATTCACCTTGTGTGTTAGTATTCACTCTCTATGTGAAGACGAATACACTGTTACACTACTCTGCGCCGTAAGGTCAATAAGGTTCGAAATGCGCTTTTCTACTACTACATCATATGAATTGCTCCTCTACCTTCGTGAAAGTCCGTCATCATTCGGTAGTGTAATGTTATTTGTATAGGAATTCATTTAACCTAGGATTTCCGTATACATAGCTTGAGCACAAAAAGAGGATTGTAGATTAACCCAGGAAGAATGCCGAGACACTTTGGACCAATGGCGAGACGATGATTCAACCAATGGGTAAGTCCATTAGGGCTCGAAATGTGCTTTATACTACTCCATGTGACTCAATACTGTTACACTGCGCCGTTTTAAGGTTCGAAATGCGCTTTTATACTACTCCATGTGAAGACGAATAGTCCTCTTGGCATAATTAGCCTAGTCCGTGTCCGTACACGTTATAGATTTATTCGTTCTCCCCTACCTTCGTGAAAGTCCGTGATCATTCGGTGGTGTAATGTTATTTGTATAGAAATTCATTTAACCTAGGATTTTTGCTAGTCACACCTTGGTGCAAAAAAATGGGATTCTGGCGTCCACCCAGCAAGACTGTAGCCAACCCTTTGAACCAATGAACGTCCATTATTTCAACCCATGACTAAGCCTGAACAAGAGCCAATGAGTGGGCTAAGCCGGTCTTAAACAGCCAATCGATATCATCCTGGGTTATTGTATGGGACTTCAATTTAACCTAGGAAATCGCTATTGAAAGCTTGGTAGGATTCTAGCGTAATGGTGGGCCGGGTGCAACTACGGCATTTGGATCAATGAATATCCTTTATTTCAACCAATAGATTTGCCCGAAGAGCCAATCGATGAGGTTCCCGCCTTTTAGACAGCCAATGGATACCCATCACATTCAGCATATCAACCCCGAGCCAGACGGACAAGAGCACATTCTATCACAATATTTCCATGTGTGAAGATCGTATTACAAGAAACATGAGCGGAGTTGCCAAAATGTCTACAACAAAAGGTGCGGCGAGGTGGGCGAGAGAGAGGCGAGAAAGGACAGAACTGGCGAGAGCAGTAAAAGCCTTCTGGATGGAAGAAGTGAAAAGATGGACCCGGGAAAATACCAATATGACACCGCTTGCCTGGTCTGATTTACACCACCTCGTAACCAGAGCGCCCACGGACTTAAATGGCGAGGACTGGTTGACCGTCTTAGAGGATGTGTTACACCAGTCGTCCCCGAGTTTATAGACGTGGACGCCCTGGAGGAAGAACGCCAGGCAACTCCCTCCCAACAACAACAACAACAGCCCGGGGGCAGATAGGCAAGCCCCCTCCAGAGACAACTGGATAAAAAGGCATCCCAACGGTGCTTTTCAGGGCCAACCAGTCCTTCGAAAGGGGACTTTTTAATCTGGCACATTTGAATTTTACATCAGACTCACCATGTCAATCTCCTCTCCTCTATGCTTACCAATCTCCTCACTCCAAGAAAAGGAGGGCCAACCCAATCCTTCTACCGTCCTCCATATTCGATGATGATTGCCAATCTCCAGCACCTCACAAAATACACATTCAAATTGAGTGCATTCTATGGCAATCCCAACACCTCATACCCTTCAAAGTGTACCATGACCCATGTGCTAATTTACGACCGTGTGGGCGTTTACACTCGGCTTTCATACTAATAGTGGATTGTAGTGTTAGTAGGAAGTTCCCATTCACTAGGTGTTATTTACCTAGGTGTATACAAGGTGTAGGAGCTTGTGTTGTGCTTTTTAGTTAGAAAGCTCCTCTTTCGGGAGGTATGGGTGGCCCTGATAACGGCCGTATGGATAAAACATTTGACACATGGTAATTGCTTTACCACCCCCAGTGTTGTGTCCCGCTGCAGTCTTGTTATTTCCGTGCAGTAGTCGTCAAGATATTGCTGTTGTTGCTCCTGCTGCGGCACTTTCGTCAAATGACCTTCTACCTTCTGTTCTTTGTCTTCCTCTTTTACTTCTTCTTCTCTCAACCGATTGTCTATAATCTCCTCCAGCCAATCCTCGTTGGTACTATTGTCTTGTGAAGTCACCTGGATGTCGATGAATTCATCTGTTGTGTCGTCAAGATATTGCTGGTGTTGTTGCGAAACTTCGATATCGATCAATTCACCCGTTGCTTCGTCAAGATATTGCATGTTGAAGAGTACACGTCTAGCATCAGTCATGAAGTGGTTGGCATGAATGTGTGTAGCAGACGACCGACAGCCCGCTTTTTATTCTCTACCGTAAAGAACCCAGCTGAGGGCTCGCGGACGTCAGCGAAATCTGTCTGGACATCATGGCCAGAAAGAACAGACAAAATGATCTGTGCTTTCTACAAGATTTGGAAGCGGGCTAAATTTTTGTTGAGATCTAAAACAACTTTAAATTTATACCTTGGCATGTTATCGTGTAACCCTGAAAATTTCATAGAGCTAACGGCTGCATAAATATATATTTTTTTCATTTTCCACGTTTCAAAAGCCCAATTTCACCTGCACGACTGTGTTAAAAGTACGGTAAACTTGAAATAAATGGACTTACGGCCCTTTTCAGGGCCAACCCATACTCTCGAAAGAGGAGCTTTCTAACTAAAAAGCACAACACCAACTCCCACACCTTCCCCTGCATAGAGTGAACACTGACACACATTAGTTGAATTTCTAATATTTGTTAACAACACAGTAGAATGAACATAAGATTTTCACCACGGTAGGCTCTTTGTGTCAAATTTTCTAATAGCGTTATACGGTGTCACCATGATGGTAGAATGAACATAGAATGAACATAGAGTGAACATAGAATGTAGGAATACGGTAATGTCTGAATGTTCAATTGACACACATTGAATTTCTAAGATTTTCACCACGGTAGGCTCTTTGTGTTAAATTTTCTACTAGTGTTATACGGTGTCACCATGATGGTAGAATGAACATAGAATGAACATAGAATGTAGGAATACGGTAATGTCTGAATGTTCAATATTTAGCCAACAAGACTTCTTTGAAATCATGTCTTTCTTGTCAGGTTCAATAGTTAGAATATTTAGCCAACAAGTCTTCCATGTCTTTTCGCCCCTGGTGCACGAATATGAACGCCGCAATCTGCTCACGGGGAATTGTCGGTGGACAGACCGCTTCCAATGCCTTCGCGAATTGCGTCTCGTTGATGTCGTGTAGCGCCTCAGTCATCAGCGCGTCTGATGGTGGCATGATGTGCAGACACGTATGCATGTCTAACGACCCGTTGTTCTGACAGCCTGCACATTGTTGGAGACGCTCGTGTTGAATGCGAGGTTTAAGATGATTCAGGAAGGTTTCAATGTACCTTTTATAGATATACTCAGACCGATGGTCATGCAGAGCTTCAGAAATTTCGTCTGTGAGGCGCTGAAGCTTCCACCATGCGGGTATTTGCAGGGTGACTCCCTCAGGTAAGGGAATACGCGTAGTAACTTTCTTCAACTTCCATTTACGAATATGTACCAGCAGCATGTCGTTGAACATAGAACAGGTGAGGAACACATCGTCCCCCACACAAAATCTCGCGTCGTTCCCCTCGGTCTCAATGATCCCCTCGATGACTTGACTTTGTGTGTATCTCTGTACTCTTTTCCATTGCTCAAACGTCAAGGCAATATGCTTAGGTGGTTTATCATCCCAGGCTGATGCATTAAAGTGCACTTGCTCATCTTTCACGGTTACAGTTAAATAGGGCGTGAGCTCCCAACTGTTCATCTGGGCCGCCTAATAGGCCTGCTGGATGATGTCATTCGCCTGCTCCACAGACATAGGGAGTAGCACCTCTTCCTCCGCTTGCTGAGGCTCTTGCTGAGGCATTTTTAAAGGTGTTAGTTGGAGACGTTTGGCGGGTGGATAGGACTCTTCCGGGTCTTCCTGGGCACGTTTGCTACCTGTACCCTCTTCGGGGATGTCTATGACTAAGGTGTGTTCCTCGGGTTGAAGTAGAGATGCTATTCCCTCATTCCCCGTCTCTCTCAGCGCCTCCAAGAAGGCCTGAAATGCTAAAGGACCTCGGCGTGGTAGCGTGTCCATGAGGGCTCTGTTTCGTGCCGTATTGGTATTCTGCGCGATGATGTCTTCTTCCATGTATGCAGTGATTACGTTTCCCACCAGAAGCAGATCACATAGTTCGGCCACATTCATCATCTCACTAATGATCTGGACACGGTGCTGCATCAGCTTAGCTCGGTCAGATGAGTCCATGGCTGTTGGCACAGGTAGGTGCTGTTCAGGCAGGTCTTCAGTAGGTAGGCTGGTGAGGTAACTCGTCAGGTAGGCTCAGGCTGGTCAGGTAGCTCCGGTCAGGCTGGCTCACACTGGTAAGTCTTCAAGCACGGTGAAGTAGGCAGGCCAATGTTTGAAGCCATCCCATGAAAATCCCCACTTTTATACACCACCCTGACAGACCCCGGATGTACAAAGAACCCACTGGAAAACCCGGATGTACAAGAACCCAGATGTACAAGAACCCGTATGTAAAAAGGATGAATGGAAAAACCCACACTACAGGTACTACTAGAGGACCCGGATATAGGTCAATACTAAAATACCCGGCTGTAAGTCCTCTCTACATGTACAAGAACCCGGATGTACAAGAACCCGTATGTAATGGAAAACCCCACATACACGCATTGCTAAAGGACACGGATATAGGTCAACCCTAAAATACCCGGCTGTAAGTCCTTTATATATTATATATCGATATTAGCCCTTTGGGATAGGGTTGATAGGAGTTTTCTCCTAGTTTAGGGGTAAAGTCCGTGTTTCGCTTTTTATATTTTCGGGACAAATCCTAAATTTACATACACCCACTCCCCCACCCTACCTCTCTCAGCAGGCCCCGATAAGCCAGGGACCGATATTAGCCCTTTGGGATAGGGTTGATAGGAGTTTTCCCTTATTGTAGGGGTAAAGTCCGTGTTCCGCTTTTTATATTTTCGGGACAAATCCTAAATTTACATACACCCAGCCATGACTGAATGGTCCTGGAGGAGCGCTTCATTTTGACACCTCACTCGACCCAATCAGTTCACTAGGGCCCCCTCTCGCCCCTGAAGATTGCCGAACATTCTCACGAAAACCCACGTATTTGGGACTACTTTCTGTCCGCGGAGGCAGACCGCATCACCGCCAAACCGCATCACCGCGGAGGAATCACCTAATTGACCTTTTGAACGGTAGGGGTGCAAGGTTGGTCAAAGGTCAGTAAGGCCTTATCTCTTCGCTGTATTCTCAAGTGCACTCATTGACCTTTGACCCTACCGACTAAAAGTGGTTTGGCCGAGGTCAAAGGTCAATGATTTGCTTTGATTTATTCACCATATAACAGCAATATCAAAAAAAGAATGTACAATTCAATGATAAAACATATAGTGCTGCGGATGGCGGGAATAAAACCCCTAGGGGCTTGTTATATCCCGGAAATATATTAAATATTAAATTTTGCACGATTATATGAAAATAAATATTTATATATAGTTAAGGTGAAGTTATGAGACATCGGTTATTGTTTGTAAAAGATTAATGTAACGTATATACAGAGATAATATTACATGTATACAATAATTATAGTAACTACTATACATGTGGCATATTACATTAACATGAGCAGGTATTATCACAACATTTACATGCGTATACATTAGTGTAGATGAGTAAGTTAGAATATGTGGAATTTGACGATATCTTGGAATTTATCTGAGTTGATAGGAATAATTCTTATGAGTTAAAAGATATTTTAATCGTGACTTGAATAATGATATGGAAGTTGTACATTTCAGGTCAGTAGTTGAGAGTCTATATCAATGTTGTATACTACTGCCCTATACTATAACGTCAGTCCCTTATACTATAACGTCAGTCCCCTATACTATAACTATAACGTCAGTCCCGTATATTATAACGTCAGTCCCCTATACTATAACGTCATCCCGAATGCCAGGTTTAGCACTCTTCCCCCGCACCATTTTCCAGCCTATTATGTGAAACTGTGAAATTACGATGAAATCAAGTGTATTAATTTTGATTATATCTCCTCAAGTTTAAGTTATATTTGACTAAATAGCTCTTTCAAACCCTTGAATATACGAATCATGGTTCATAATATCATTTTTTCTTCGTGTGGATATTACACAGATAGCGCCATTGTTGTTATCGAACCAGCAAAGCAAGGCTCATAAAACAAACATTACCTTTCTGCTCCACGAATGCGGACACGAGCAAAAAACAGTGGCCATTTGAGGATCATTACATGAAAATATTTAATTCCTTTCGTAAATTTGTTTATTGTCTTCTTTAATCTTTAATTAATGTTTCCTTTCCCGGTACACATAAACTTTGCACCGCATGCGGCCAGAATGTGATGTCGTACACAGTAAACAGGTGCGCAAACAAGTGTAACGACTTTTTGTTGACTTTCCAGGAGGGAATAAAAATCATCGCCATTGTATCTGTTGTTTTTCGTGCCAAAGCAACCATAACAAGAAACCTTCTGTATTTAATGTTTCATTGGGGTTGAACTTTTAAATAATTTGAGAAATGTCCTCCACAACACGATCCGTTTATCGTATCAAGGTAACGTTTAGTTTGGCTTCAAATTAACTATTAAGATAGAAATCTATGGGAATAGAATTCAAATCGAACTAGCCTTATAATTGCCCGAAACTGTTCAAAATCAGGCTGTTATTAATTTTGAAATATATTGGTCTCTATATATATGAGTACATTAAGACTGAGAAATTCCATACCATCAAATTAAACAGCAGCCTAGGTTTATTGTATAAAATCGAATCCTCCAGTCTGAAACCTGAACACATAAACGTCGGACATATTGGAATTCGAAGGTATTACACAATTTATCACACAATTTACACCACTGCGTATAAAGCGATATGAAATTTAAGGTTGCCTCTTGCAATGAGGTAAATTCTTGTTGCATACCGCAAATTTGGATGAATTCGATAGGATTTTTTCTTATGATGTTCTGCAGTTGATTTTGTCAACACTCCTCCAAATATCTGTTAGCTGAGTTAATTAGATTGTAGTCAGAGCAAATAATCTTTGTGTCACTTTCCGTTGACTCATCCGTATGATGTTAAGGTGGTGTGAACAGTTTTGCATTTCTCACATGTACAACTGACGAGAAAATCAACTTCTTTACCTTCCCTTACCTTTCTTAACATGACATTTACACAGTTCGTTGTACAGTCATTCCACGGTCAATTTGCATATCGCGGCATGGAAACTAAAATAGAAGGATATCAAAAAGGCACGAAACAGGTGATATATACACGTCATATATAACAGATGATATATATACGTCATTACAGATGATATATGTACGTCATATATAGCATGATATATGTACGTCATATATAACAGATGATATATGTACATCATATATAACAGATGATATATATACGTCATATATAACAGATGATATACGTACGCCATATATAACAGATCATTTATGTACGTCATATATAACAGATGATATATGTACGTCATATATAACAGCTGATATATGTACGTCATATATTACAGATCATATATCTACATCATATATAACAGATCATATATGTACGTCATATATAACAGATCATGAATGTACGTCATATATAACAGATATGTACGTCATGTATAACAGATGATATATGTACGTCATATATAACAGATGATATATGTACGTCATATATAACAGATGATATATGCACGTCATATATAACAGATATGTACGTCATATATAACAGATGATATATGTACGTCATATACAACAGATGATATATGTACGTCATATACAACAGATGATATATGTACGTCATATATAACAGATGATATATGTACGTCATATATAACAGATGATATATGTACGTCATATATAACAGATGATATATGTACGTCATATATAACAGATATGTACGTCATATATAACAGATGATATATGTACGTCATATATAACAGATGATATATGTACGTCATATATAACAGATGATATATGTACGTCATATATAACAGATCATATATGTACGTCATATATAACAGATCATATATGTACGTCATATATAACAGATTATATATGTACGTCATTGAGTAGCCAGCCATCGTCTATACAAAATTTGCTCGTCAATGATCGAAATACATAATTTAAATAAATATATTAACACCAAAACTAGAGCAGGCATTAAAAGCTCAGTAAAGTAAGAATATTGAGTAGCATTACCTGTTTTTCATAAGCTGCAGACCGATACACTACAATAACAAAGCAAAATTTCAAATAATGTGACTGTTTCCAATAAGACGGTTCCACGCTACTCACTGAAAACTGTTACAAAGATCTGAAACTGTTTCTAGGTGTTAGTACACAGAGTAAAAACGATGTAAAATCGTTTATAGGAGTTTTGTTGAAATTTACCATGAAGTATTTTGGACCATCTTTTCACTGCCAATCGAAGGGTTTCAACACTTAAATAAGACTGACTATCACACGATTTTGCACATATTGAACCTTACGCAGAAAATAATTAAACAATGAACAGTTTACTTAATAGGTTAATAACACAAATTCCGTCAGAATTTCAAGTGTGATTTCAAGAGTGGAAAAGTGTATGCTTTTGTCGTCTAGTTGAGTGTAAACTAAGATAGAGAGGTAATCGTCAAAACAATACAAAAACGATGCATATTATGTAAATAGTAACCCCGTATCCTTTAATGGTAAACTGTATATACATAGCTACTGACTGGTCGATTTCGGCAAATAATTGGTTTCTTCATCGAATCTATGTACTTATCTAAAAAACTGTAGTCGTCTCTCTTATTTATTTTTATAAAGAAAAATAGGTCTAAATATGATGTTCCATCGGTATTATCGATAGTTTACTATAAATCTACTGAAGATGAGATATATCGTTAACGGCGTCGCCTATTTTAGGATGATCCAATTCAAGGATATAGCGTTTGGCCAATGAGAAGGACTGGACATTGAATTGGGGTTCAACCGTGCACAATTTGTATCCATTGGTATACTAATATGATTTTGGTATCTCGCGGTATCGAATTTCACTCACTACTGAAGAGAGATTCAAACATCCATTACATTTAGTAAGAAAACTTCATCGCATTTGACATAGCTGAGCGCCATTTTATTATCTCCCTAGTATAATCCGTGGCGTGTCCTACTCCTCCTCCTCCTCCGCTTTACTCACTGCACAGCGGGTCGCGTGTCCTACTCCTCCTCCTCCGCTTTACTCACTGCACAGCGGGTCGCATATGTGTGGCGCGGGATAGGGTGGGGCGAGAGATGGGTTTTCGCTACCTGAGATCCCATGAGCCAGGCTTGCACCCTACAGTAGAATGGGTCGACTGCGCATGCGCGATGAGTAGTATAGAAAGGACACGCGATCTCCCTATCCCTATAAACTAACCCATGGGGGTGAATGAACCCATGGGAGTGAATGAGCCATGTGGGTGAATGAGCATATCAATAAAAGCGCAGCTGAAATACTAAGGCTACGTCAGTAGTATATAAAGCGTATTTAAGGCCGTATTTTGCCAGGGGAGATAACTCTTGCATCCGCCAGGTGGAGCCAGCAGTTCCAATTTTTGCAGGTCACATGGAGGACAAGTTCACTATAGTTCCGGCAAC
Source organism: Hanleya hanleyi (assembly GCA_036873755.1). Classification (NCBI taxonomy): domain Eukaryota; kingdom Metazoa; phylum Mollusca; class Polyplacophora; order Lepidopleurida; family Hanleyidae; genus Hanleya; species Hanleya hanleyi. Next base: position 20,948 of record JAVTVY010032783.1, read on the forward strand.
CTTTGACCTCGAATTCCTCCGCGGTGATGCGGTCTGGTGGTGATGCGGTCTGCCTCCGCGGAAAGAAAGTAATCCCACAGAAAAATGCATGAATCCATGTATGGACCCTGGAATGTACTTACATGTACTGACATTCAACATCCGGGACCTTTTCAACATTCGGATGACGTCACGTGTGACATCACTTCCGGTTTTCGCACGTGACCTTGGAGCGGGGTTTCCCAGTGGGTTTCACCACTGAGTTTTTCCACCGGGCCCGGCCGCACGCAGCGCGCGGGTTATCCGGTCGCACTCCTGCGCGGTATCACCGGAAGTGCGCAGGTCACGTTGCTATAATAAAAGGATTGACCTGTAGTAGTTGTTTTTGTTGTTGCTCTCTTTTTGGACTAACCAATCAGAATAGTACTTATCGCGGACTACACCCCGTAGAGCTACGTATAGGCGCATGTGTGACATGGTCTATAAAACACGCCCCTCTGGATCCCACACACCCATTCCTACTGTTGCAGAGCCATGACGGAGACCCAGCCCTATGCGACTCGCATTTAAAAGCATGCGAGCGTGGTTAATTCACTTACGGGTTACCGAGCAGTGGTTCGGTCCATGTTAGCAGATGGCGACGACAACGAGGGGCGACGCCAGATCCTGAAAGAGTTCACAGAAGCGGTCCTCGACAGAGTGGACTCGATGGAGAGGTGTGCCATCACCCACCACTACTGGACCATCCTTGATGCTCGGGCTATGGACCATGAGCGCTCACGCCGGAATCAACGACGGCTCGTTGGCCTCACTATAGTCTTTGCCCTATTGACCCTGACGCTGTGGCAATGACAACGACAGAAAAAGAACGGCTCTTCAGAGCCTCCGCAGATGCACTTATGTGCAACCGATATATACGAGGGTCAGTCACAGTGTGTGTCATGCATCGTTCGTCACTGGGTCAACCATGTCACGAGTCCTACGAGCCATCCTTCCCCTTACACCCCAGGTGGGGTTACATGTCTATGAGGATAAAGTTACCATCGTGGAAGATGGTCCAATTCCCTACTACCCTGAGAATATGGTTACGCTACACCGTGACGGCTGGACCAAATTTAAACGGGTTGAGCGGTGAGCTCGGCGGAAACCTCATCCACATCGAGAATGCCATCTACGTACACCGTGGACCCTTCTTCCCACGTCTGTTTCGTTACCAGGACCCTACGCGAGGCTTCACCCTAGACCCCGATCTGTGGACAGCCTTCGAGAAAGTGGTGCCTATTGTGGGCCAGCTGTTTACACCGGACGAGCGGTCAGCTGATCAGTTGGGGTGGGCTCGTGGGGTGAAGCGGCGGCAGAACCCAATGAACAAATTACCAAACCTAGCAATGAAGCGGAGGCAGACGACGATGCCATTGATTATCCGGCTAGATTCAGTCAGCCCAGTGACAATTGCATCCATACAACGGAGGCCGGTACGGCATCGGAACCCAAATGAACGCATCCAGAAAGAAACTGTGATCTCAGCGCCAGATATTCACAGATGATATGGGGTGTACGTTTCATGTTGCAAGCCCATAATGCACCATGTTCTAACGTCATAAACTTTTCTTCCCTATAAATACGAGAGACAGTCAAATGTTGTACCATTCACGTACTGACCATGACGAAGCATATAATACGTGCGTTTCTCAGCTTGACTCCCGAGGTCTTCCTGCACATCTATGCGGATACGGTCGATATCATGGAGGAGTTGGGAGACATCTGTGATGCGGACCGTACACAACCGTGCCCGGCTCACATTCGTCTGTCCCGGGAGGGCTGGACCAAATTCAAACGGGTGTTGTCTAGTGAACTGGACGGCGACCTCATCCACTTGTGTCACGATGTGTACGTCCGACGCGGCCGCTTCTTTGCTCAATTGGCTCGACTAGATTTTGCCCTTCGTCCAGTGCATTTTGCCCTTCGTCCAGTTCTATGGTCTGCATTGGAAGATGCCGTGGCAGATGTGGATCAAGTGCTTACGGAGGAAGGGCGGTCATCAGACGAGTTGGACTGGTCATTTACCATGGACAATGTGAATCCCAATGAACGCGGATCACCCAACTCTTTACCAAAGGCAGCCATCATCGACGCCTCAGCATCATCTACATTGTGCAGAATCTGTTCAGTAAAAACAAGGAGCACAGGAACATCAGCTTAATTGCCCACTACCTGGTGATCTTCAAAAACCCGAGAGATACCATTTAACTGCTGCACCTGGCGAGACAGATCTACCCTGGACACACTGCGTTTGCGTTGGAAGCGTTTTAAAGATGCGACAACCCCTCAGCACGGGTATATGCTCTTCGACCTCAAGCAAGCCACCCCCGACCACCTTCGACTACGGACCGGTATCTTTCCCGGAGAGACCCACCACGTGTACATGCAAACAGTGGCTCCCCCAACTGGGGTGTGTATGTTTGATCATGGGGATAATAAAAGAATTAATACAATATCATGGTTGATTTTTGTTCTGTATTCACGAGGTAGGGAGATAAAAAGGGCAGGGTTGTAGGTCCTAGCATTAGTTGTTCATGATGTCTGCGCGACTACGGAAGCACGCTCCGACGCTCCGTGTATTCTAGACGGCCCCACCCGAGTTGGTCCGAACCATTGTACGCGGTGCGGACCCTGACCTTGTACGCTGTCTGTGCGAAATCGGGTACAACCTGTTAAAAGACAACGTACCACTGACTCCGACTCAGAAGACCAAGTTGGCCAAGCATAAGACAGGTATGCGAACCTTGTTCCAGAAGCGAGTCTCTCAAACACAAAAGAAAAAGATTTTACAGAAAGGCGGCTTTCTCGGGGTCATCTTAGCACCGTTGGCCGCTTCCGTGTTGGGTCCAGTATTGGGTGGACTGTTCGGCCGACAATGAACCACACGAAAAAATGGTCCTCGTCGAACCTCGGCTCCTTCAGAACCTCCAATCACCGTACCCCGTACCCTCTACGGTGAAGACGATAAACACCCTCGATGAAGAGATGCAACAGATCTTACAAAGACCGGGGTTAAGCGACAGTGAGAAAGTACAACAGTATAATGAAACGCTTCAGCGGTACATGACGTTCATGGACCAATACAAAACCCTCTCTACCCCAGCACCACCACCACCACCACCACCACCAACACGCGACACACCACCGACCTCAGCACCTCTCAAACAGCCACCATTACTAGGGGTACCACCCACAGCCCCACAGTGGGTGGAAGACGAAGTCCTGAAGAGTGTACCTGCATCGTTCAAGAAACAAGCTGGCCTGGTATTACAACGGGTGAAACAGAATCCTAACATGGCTTGGAATGATAAAGGCGAACTACTGGTACAGAATCAGGTGGTCCTCGGTACCCACATGACGGATTTAGTGAATGACCTGATGCGTCAACGCAGGTCGCACACGGATCCTCGAGGATGGGAGGTCTTCGCTCAAGGCTTGAAAGACATGCATGTACCACAGGAACTGGTGGGGAACCCCCAGCGCTGGGCCTGGATGCAGCGTGACTCGCCGGTGCACGCACAACGACAGACTCCACAACCTTGGGAAGCCGAGTGGGAACCGGAGTCACCCTCCAAAACATCACAACGGCGGGCACCTACTTTTTCACCCCTTTTACCACGCCACCCCCTGAAACTACGTCCATCAAGATCTATGACACTTAGCAAGTCACTGCGACCATCACGACGATTAGCGCCCAAGGGCTGGGAGAAGTATTAAATCCGAGAGCAGCAGCAGGAAAGCTCAGTGGTCATGTTTTACCTCACCCTACCCAGTAACAGTTTGCACGATGTGTTTCCTGACAACACCTTTACCAAGTACGTGACCCAGTTACCGCAACCGTTGCATTTACCTGGACGCTGGGAATGTGGACTCGTGGATATCCAATACCCTTACTCGTGGTACAACGTGCGAGCCGGTGAAGTGTGGTACGAGGTGACCTACGAATACCCGAAAGCCAATACGATACCCCCAAGGAGTTCATGCAAGGACTGAGAAGTCTGATGCATTATAGGTCTCTACGGGACGTCACGAATACTTCAAAACCCATAAAAACCTTTCCCTTCAAAAATCATGTGGACTTCGATTACAATGCACACAACGACAAGGCCTGTCTCACTCTCAGCTCCAATGTGAGTGTCGAAATCTGTCCTACCCTACAGCAAATGCTGGAACTCGAACTACAGGGGTACGCTGGCCCCACCGGTGAGACAGCCCACATCACGATGGACATGCGTGGTGGTATGTATGGCCTGTACATCTACTCAGACGTGGTCGATGCACACATTGTCGGAGACAGCAACGTACCTCTATTACGCGTCTGCCCGGTGAAAGGCAAGTATGAAGATCAAGTCACCCACAGTTTCAAGCACATCGTTTATTTACCGGTCAGTCAGACCGATATTAGCTCCATCATCATGGATATAAGAGACGACACCGGTCAACCGATTGCATTCGAGCGTGGGGTGGTGGTGCTGACCCTTCATTTCCGTCAAGTCCGAGCGGTTCACTTTGCATAATGAAGGTGCCTTACGAGTGCGATGCACGCAGCTATATGGACTATTATGCCCAACAGGCCGGGGGTAGCCTTCCGGTCTTTGCAGGTACACGCATGCAACGAGGACATGGGCTGGGGAACATACTCGGGAGCATCGTCAGAATGTTCCTCCCCTTGGTGACGCGTGGGGTCAAAGCGATCGGCAAACAAGCGGTACGCAGTGGACTGCAAATCGCGGGTGATGTCTTGAGTGGTGCGGCACCCAAAGAAGCACTGAAACGCCGAGCCAAACAAGCAGGAGCAACGACCGGTGGTGGTGGTGGTGGTGTGTGGTAGTGTGTGGTGGTGGTGGTAGAACTGGTGTGTGGTGGTGGTAATAGTGGTGTGTGGTGTGTGGTGGTGGCGGCGGTGGTGGTGGTGGTGGTGTGTGGTGGTGGTAGAACTGGTGTGTGGTGGTGGTAATAGTGGTGTGTGGTAGTGGTGGTGGTGGTGGTGGTTGTGGTGGTGTGTGGTAGTGTGTGTAGGTGATAGAGCTGGTGTGTGGTGGTGGTGATAATAGTGGTGTGTGGTGGTGTCTGTACATATAGGGATTAACTCGTGTCCCCCATCATTCCGTATATATTGATCGACTAATCAAAATTGCGCTACCACACGTACTGATGACGTCAACAATGACGTCACAGATGACATGGAAATCACTCAAGGCGTGGTCTACACCACGAGAGCTTCAAGATGATACCCTACACGCCATCTTTGGATGAGATATAGAACCTCAGTCTCTCAAATATAGCCCTGCGCACCCCAGGAATGGTCACTTTACTTATTCCACCCCAAATGCGCAAACTATTGTTTCAAGACATGCTGACGTTACAGTACCCTAGCCTGCTCGACGACAGTTAGGCCAAAAGCGATTCTGGCCGGAGATTAAACTTTTTCAAACGATGGCTTCTGATTGGACAAGAGCCTACGAGAATTGTAAACATACATAACGCGATTCCCCAGCGTGGGTATGATGTACTTGAGGTATTAAAATGATTGGATTGTCATCCTTGTTGTTGTTGTTCTCTCTCCGGTCTATATCATGGCGTTAAGGCGTTGAGACGGATGTAACGACGGGCGTCACCGCATTTCGATGAATTAGAGTGAATTTCATGAAAATCAGAGCTTTTGGGCTAACTCACCAGGGCGTTGAAGCGTTAAGCTAAGCGTACAGGACAGATATGGTATAATACAGGACAGATATGGTATAATACAGCACAGATTCGGTATAATACTGGCCAGATATGGTAAAATACAGGACAGATATGGTATAATACAGCACAGATATGGTATAATACAGGACAGATATGGTATAATAGAGAACATATATTGTATAGTACAGAACATATATTGTATATTACAGGACATATATGTTACAATACAGGACAGACACGGTATAATACAGCACAGATATTGTATAATACAGCACAGATATGGTATAATAGAGGGCAAATATTGTATAATACAGAACATATATTGTATAATACAGGACATATATGGTACAATACAAGACAGATATGGTATAATACAGCACAGATTTGGTATAATACAGCACAGATATGGTATAATACAGCACAGATATGGTATAATAGAGGGCAAATATTGTATAATACAGAACTTATATTGTATAATACAGGACATATATGGTACAATAGAGGACAGATTTGGTATAATACAGGACAGATATTTTATAACACAGGACAGATATGGTATAATACAGCACAGATACTGTATAATACAGCACAGATTTGGTATAATACAGCACAGATATGGTATAATAGAGAGCAAATATTGTATAATACAGAACATATATTGTATAATACAGGACATATATGGTACAATACAGGAGAGATATGGTATAATACAGCACAGATTTGGTATAATACAACACAGATTTGGTATAATGCAGCACAGATATGGTATAATAGAGGGTAAATATTGTATAATACAGAACATATATTGTATAATACAGGACATATATGGTACAATACAGGAGAGATATGGTATAATACAGCACATATTTGGTATAATACTGGACAGATATGGTATAATAAAGCACATTCAGGACATATATGGTATAATACAGGACAAATATGGTACAATACAGGTCAGATTTGGTATAATACAGGACAGATGTTGTATAACACAGGACAAATATGGTATAATACAGCACATTCAGGACAGATATGGTATAATACAAAAGGTGTATATACAAAAAACTCATGTCAGGAGTAGGATTCGAACCCACGCCCTGCATTGCGCAGACCAGCACTTAGGACTGACACCTTAGACCACTCGGCCATCCTGACTTTAGAGTTATAGTTTTATAGTTTTAACTATTGTATCAGAAGTATCAAGTAAACAACTCATGTGTCAGGAGTAGGATTCGAACTCACGCCCTGCATGTGCAGATCAGCACTTGAGACTGGCGCCTTAGACCACTCGACCATCCTGAACTTTTACAGTTATAGTTCACAGTATCAAGTCATATGTAGTATTCATGCACGATGCGACCACCAAGTGTGTAGATGCGTCTACATGCAGAGAACTACAAGATGACACCCCACACGATACATTCGGACCAAGGATGGTCCATTTCTACACCGAATGCCTTCCTTCACTTCCCAAAATCCCCGCTTTCAGGACTACTCCTACTGATGACGTCACCAATGACGTCACAGGTGCCGTGAGCATGCCTCAAATAGGGGTCTGCACCACCAGAACTACAATATGACACCTCATACGACGCATTCGGACCAAGAATGGTCCATCTCTACACCAAATACCTTCCTTCACTGCCCCAAAATGCCCACTTTGGCTACTACTCCTACTGATGACGTCATCGATGACATCATAGATGCTGTGGACAGCCCTCAAAGCGGGGTCTACACCCCGAGAGGTACAAGATGACACCCCACACGACGCATTCGGACCAAGGATGGTCCGTCTCTACACCAAATACCTTCCTTCACTGCCCCAAAATGCCCACTTTGGCTAATACTCCTACTGATGACGTCACCAATGACGTCACAGATGACGAGAACATCCCTCAAATCGTGGTCTGCACCACGAGAACTACAAGATGACACCCCACACGACGCATTCGGACCAAGGATGATCCATCTCTACATCAAATACCTTCCTTCACTTCCCCAAAATGCCCGCTTTCGCTACTACTCCTACTGATGACGTCATCGATGACATCATAGATGCTGTGGACAGCCCACAAAGCGGGGTCTACACCCCGAGAGGTACAAAATGACACCTCCCGCGACATATTCGGACCAATAGTGGTCCATCTCTACCCAAACGGTCGTGATATGACTGAAACAAGGTTGAAAACGACGTTAAACCTTGCTACTCACTCACTCCTCTCTACCCAAAACACACCTCCACGCACCCCCAAAATGACCACTTTACTTACTACACCCAACTGCGCATGCGTAGATTGACGCGACTTCCACTAAAAAACACGGCGTTCTGACTCTACTCCACACAAGCTTCACTTTGCACCTCCCATGACCCATAGTGGTCCATCTCTACCCCAAACACACCCCCACGCACCCCCAAAATGCCCGCTTTCCATACTACGGCCAGACTGCGCATGCGCAGAATATTGAAAACGGACGATACATTAGTCCAGTCGGATGCTCCTCCATGAGAGCTTCAAAATAAGACCTCATACGACACCATAGGACCAATAGGGGCTCACCTATACCCCCAAACGTCCACCCAGTACGAACCTATCCACTGAGCCAGTATGGGCCTATATGGAGACCTACCCGGTATTTTTCAAAAAAATTCACCGCTTACCTCCGAGACCCCTCCCATCGTGTTTTACATGGATTCAAGATTCAAGATTCAAGATTTTATTGTACGAACACCAGATATGGCAGAGTACAAGAGTAAATAAAATCAGTAGAACAGTAAAATACTGAAATGCAAAACAGAAGCACATGTAATCTATATACATGAACGCGTATATCTGAACGTGAATATAGCTTTGGTAAAGAACAGTCACTAGCTATCATTTCTGTACCATTTCAGGAGTGTTGAACACACTGTATTAATTATTGTTGGACTATCACGGCATGACATTATGAAAATAAATTTATCAGCAGTTGTTAATTTCATGAAAGCCGGATATTCTCTTACCACATACTGAAATAGTACATATCGACTATCTGCAAATTTTTTGCAGGACATTACAAAATGCATTTCATCTTCAACAATATTACATTTATTACATAGCCGTTGTTCGACAGGAGTAATAGGTCTAGTATGCCTTCCGGTCTCAATTGCTAGTCTGTGGTCGCTGAGACGTAATTTTGAGAAGAACTGTCGAGCTGGAGATTGTCTACACAATGATAGGTAGGGTTCAAACTCAATATTTGATTTGAACAATCTGTAAGTTCTCAACTTACTCCTGGATCCATTTGATTGCGTATGGTCACGAAGCGATAGATCAAAACATGAATTCACATATGTATCTAATGATGTTTTAAGTGAGGAATAATGCATGTTATCTATGTCGGTTATATTTAATTTATCGCTTAGGAAATGTTTCAGTTTGTACAGCCAGCCAGTGTTCTTATCAGCTAGTAGCAATTGTTCCTGGAAGGCATGGAAAGTCAGTCTGTCGTGATATTGCCCAATGTAGTTAAGGTATTTCACGGACCTCAGAGCGACATCGTAAAAGAGAGGGTTTAGGCCCAGCTCAGCTCGAACACCCCAATTGTGCGTTCCTCTGTTGACCTGAAGCAACCTCTTATGAAATCTGTTTTGAACTTTCTCAAATGGTATGGTGTCAATGTTTTTGTACTGCAGGGCGTCAACCCCCAGACCTCAGAGGCGTACAATAATACAGGTTTAACTAGTGTTTGGTATAAATGGCATCCTGTTTTTATGGGTACGTGTTTATCAGTTAAATTATTAATCAACGAATACGAAGCACGTGATGCTTTCCGACTCAAATGTTCCATATTTTGCCGAAAGTGTCCCGTTCTGGAAAACACAACTCCTAAATACTGGTATTCGTTTACTTGACTAATGTTAGTAGTACCAATATTCCACTTCTGGTTAGTATTTTGTGGGCCTTTTTTGAAGACAACCACTTTCGTTTTATCCATATTGACGGACATTTTGTTGTCATCGCAATAGGCTTGAAGTTTGTCAAGGCAACTCTGCAGTCCTGCCTGCGATTCAGACAGTAACAGGAGGTCATCAGCAAAAAGGAGATGCGATATCATTTGACCATTTATGTTAATAGGCATACATCCATCGTCAAAAAGTTGCATGATGTCATCGATGAAAATGCTAAAAAGTGTCGGTGACAGACAGCAACCCTGTCGGACACCCACTTCACTTCTAAAATTTGAGGATATGACATCATTAAATTTTAATCGATATGATAAGTCACTGTATAGTGTTGAAATGAGTCGAAATATTTTACCAGTAATCCCTTTCTTTTTTAATTTAGTAAATAAGAGACTTCTGTCAACGGAGTCGAATGCTTTGCGAAAATCGACGAAGCAGGAGTAGAGCGGTTTCTTAGAATGACTATATTTATCGATAGCTGTTCGCAAGGTGAATATATGGTCTGTCGAGCGATAACCGGGTCTAAACCCAGTTTGATTTGGACTTATTTGACCAGTATCTTCTATATGTTCAGAAATACGTTTGTTCAATATCTTGGTGAAAAGATACACATGAACGTTTGTTCAATATCTTGGTGAAAAGATTTCACATGGTGAGGCGTGAAAAACAAGACCAAACAACCCATATCACAATGAACATGTGTGAATTTCCCAGTATGGACCTATTCCCCATAGCCAGTATGGGCCTATATGGGCCTATATACAGACCTACCCGGTATTTTTCAAAAAAATTCACCGCTTACCTCCGAGACCCCTCCCATCGTGTTTTACATGGTGAGACGTGAAAAACAAGACCAAACAACCCATATCTCAATGAACATGTGTGAATTTCCCAGTATGGACCTCTCCCCCATAGGCAGTATGGACCTATGGGTCTGTATCCAGACCTACCCGGTACTTTTCAAAAAATTTCACCGCTTACCTTCGAGACCCCTCCCATCATGTTCTACATGGTGAAACGTGAAAAACAAGACCAAACAACCCATATCGCAGTGAACATGAGTGAATTTCCCAGTATGGACCTATCCCTCATAGCCAGTATGGGCCTATATACAGACCTACCCGGTACTTTTCGAAAAATTTCACCGCTTAACTTCGGGACCCCTCCCATCGTGTTTTTCGTGGCGAGAGCTGAAAAACAAGACCAAACAACCCATAGTAAAATAAAAAAAATGGGGGAAAAATGACCACCCTCATACCCCATATAGGCATTTCTCCGTATATGGTATAATACAGGTCCCTATTGTAGGAGTAAAGTCCGTGTTCCGCTTTTTATTTATTTATTCATTTATTTTATTTTTTTATTTTTTATTTTTTTTCTGTGAAAACATACACCCACCCATGACTGGATAGCCCTGGAGGAGAGCTTCACTTTGACACCTCACTGGACCCAATCGGTACATGCAGCGTATTTGAAGTCTGGGGACTACTTTCTGTCCGCGGAAGCAGACCGCATCACCACCAGACCGCATCACCGCGGAGGAATTCGAGGTCAAAGTTGTCGGAACTATAGTGAACTTTGCGGGGAGCTCTCTTGTGTTGGAAGTAGTTTTTGAATAAACAAATTGCTTATGGATAACAACTTCTAGTTTATTCAGGACGACGTTTCGGTACAGGTACTAGTATCGTTCTCAAGTCATTGACTTGAGAACGATACTAGTACCTGTATCGAAACGTCGTCCTGAATAAACTAGAAGTTGTTATCCATAAGCAATTTGTTTATTTATCTACTTCCCAACTTCTAAATGCCACTTAAGGAAAGTAGTTTTTGGTCTCTTGAGCTGGTTGCGCCCCCTGTCGGAACTCCCCGTGACTTCCCCAAGAGTTATTTCCCTCGGCAAAATAGGACTTTAGCCGTCCTTTCTATACAACTTACGTACGATAATCCTCCGTATTCTGGAGTTTGAATGTGAGGTGCCAAGAGAAGCTTTCCTGTGGAGTCATAGTGTTTGTTTTGGTCGCCAGACGTCAACTTTTCCCACCTCTTACATATCTCTAAATTTTTTTATCTGTATATGGTAGGATTCTGCTGGTGGAGTGTTAGTTTCCGAGGACCGCGCTGCCTCTGTACTTGTTATTTGACAAATATATGTAGGTTTATTGTCTTTGTGGGGCATTTAAGCCGTAAAACGTCGGCCATTACAGTTTAATTTTATCTGGATATTCTTACATTCACCATGTTTACCCCATGTTAAGGCGTTTACTCCATCGGTGCTCATCCACTAACATCAGATGAGTTACGTTATTTGAACTGATCTGTCATCATGGCACCCGAGCTAGCATATCCGCTTAAGCCGAGCTAGCATATCCGCTTTGCGGTTGCTTCATAGTCTTCACATGAACCAACGCACAATAAAAACGCGACTGAGATACTATGGCTACGTCCGAGAATTCTCCGTATTCTAGAGTCTGAGTGTGAGGTGCCGAGAGAAGCTTTTCTGTGTTGCTTTTTAGTTTTTAGACGTCGTCAACTTTTCCCACCTCTTATATATCTTTTCAATATCGTTGATCAGTTTTCTTGAACAACAACCCCAGGTTAGTATCCGGATAAAATCATTATCTGCAATAGGACCTGGCGCGGTTTGATGAGGATTTGGCCCCCATGAGGTGCGTTTTGGAGTGCCAAAATCAAATATCGCGTACGAAAGAATTGTTTTCGTTAGCTTAAAGAATATTATCTAGTCGTATGTTCAGTGTAATTGTCAGGCACTAGGTCTTGGCGTTCTTGAATAATAACCCATTGAAGAAGTGTATTCGTGCAAAATCGTCTGTTTTAGGTTAAAATAACTACCTTATTTTCTCTATAAACATATGAAGCCAGTCGAGAACCAAAAGAAACTTTACAAAAAAATATTTGTTGAGTCAATACCTAGTAGTTGTCCAAAGATGATTTTGGTTCTCGACTGGCTTCATATGTAAAATTAAAACTTTATTAGATGTATTCTTTCATGTGGAGTGCTGATCATTAAATGAGATAATTCAGAATAGCACGCTGTCGCATTGCGCGGTAGTGTAATGGATAAGAGCGTGCTATTTTTGAACTTCTTGCATGTCTTGATCGCGGGTTCGAATCCCATAAAGGGCTAACCGTATTTTTTCTTGTCATAATTTATTGTCACTCCCGTCCCCCGCTTCAATGCAGATTCCGAACACGAGAAAGAACACAGTTATTATCTACATAAATATAGTAGCCACTACTAGAAAAATAATATGGATTTTGAAGATATTATTTTTCTGTACATTTACGAATATGTATACCGTTATAAAAGTAACTCAGCATGAAAAGAACCAATTTACCTGCAAATAAAGCAAGGAATATTGTACTCAAGTGGGAGTTTATAAATGCAACTTTTATCTGAATTGTTCACAGTAAGCTCTGTATGACGCTTGAAACATAAACGATTCTGTATCAGGCTATATAAAGGTGAAATATACAATGGTATGATCGGTGCGTACATGCTGTAACAAGCGAAGAAAAAAAGTCCAAATGCGCAAAATATTTGTTGAGCATTCAGACTGGGGTAATGATTGATTGACATGATGATTTGATTTGCAACTCATGCCGACAGAGGTTTTACAAATGGAAGAGAACGGAATGTCCGATTGATACTACGATATACCAAGCCGTCAGGTACGTCAGGCGGTGCCAAGCAAGAAGTCTCCAAAGTAATAACATTGCCAATAGTATCTTGCACCAAAAGTCTCCGACGGTGTACTCTTTGCAAGTGCAGTAGGGGTAGATTTGTGGTGATACCAGGCTCGGCTCGATTGGATTTTTTTGCGGCAAGGTGTGTTGGTTCCCGCCGGTTGTAGATGTTGCTCCAAACATCCCGATGAAAAACAAGATGGGCAAATCGGTGGATGTAATGACACTGCGTCGACATTTCAAAGTCATAGATGCTGATGAAATCTCGACATTAGTGGAGGAATCATGTTGGCAGAAGTAGGAAGCGGAATCGACTTCGAAGATGTCGCATTATTGTCGGATGATATTATGTTTTCACTGATGTTGGTGGTACACGTTGTGATATAATATATACATAGCTGGTGCAAATATTAGAACTATCAACTATCTGCCATCGACGAATCAACTTTTTTTAGATTAATGAAGTTTCAAATTTTTTCGCCAGATTAATGTGAAACGCTGACTGAGAACAGTGTGGCCTTACTCATGCGGCAACGCTTGTAAGATATTTGGCAGTCCACCCACTCTCACAGAAGTCACGTGATTTGTAATGGTCGGACTGGTAAAAGTTGAAAAGGGGGCCAAAAGGCCGCAATAGCGTGCGATGTCCTTTTGTCATCTCCTATCGACGTGCTCAGGAAGGAAAATTTTAGTATCCACATACTGGTACATCCAACATCCGATTTTTTTAAATCAACAGCACTATATTTCTCCAAAGCTGATTTACTTCAACAGGTTGTACGGGAGCTTGGAAGTTGAGGACTCGAGGCCTGTTCACAGAAAAGGTTGACACCCTCTTAGTTTTTCCCTAATTGCATCGCAACTAAGGCATTGAACCAGGTATGTTACATATGTATCGACAGGTACGGATTCAGGCAATTTAACTTGATTAAAAAGTTCACATTTGGCGCTATAAAGGTTGAAATAAAAGCAATTTTTAAAACACGGCCTTTGTTTTATGCCGCTAATAAATTCTAGGATGTTTCCCCAAAATGTTTCAAAACTTGGCATACCCATTCTGTACATTTCAATCTGACTAGAATCTGAGATGCATGGTCTAATTTTGGCTTACAGCGCCTTTTACTGACTTTCAATAATCTGAATAATTGCTAAAAGGAGCCATTGTAATTTAAATATTCATATCTTCAAAACGAGTAAAAGAATTTCAGATACGTGAAATCCTGTCTATGTATGTGTAGATCACATTGAAAAATGTTCAAATTTGAAAAGTTTTGGATGGACAGCTTAGAAAATGTTAGAAAGTAAAACTACACAAACGGAAAATAACAAACCAGTAAAACGAAGGAAAACACAACAGGTATGCTGAAAGGCAATTATTATGGATTAGTGAGCTATAATTTTTCAGAATTCCCATTTTGCGACATGTCTTCTCGCGACAAGAATAATACTCTTCACATCTATGATAAATCGACAAAAACTTTCAAAGGAGGCGAGAGAAATGTGTTTGTGAACAATTTTCTTACTCAATCGCGATATCGACACAGGACATTCTGTCGTATAATTTACAAAACAAACAAATGTATCAAATCACAACCGGAAGAAAAATTATAGCGCACATTGAAATAATTTCCGTTCTTATGGGTTTCCTACATGAAATTTACCAGACAGTTGATCATGCAGTGTTGGCCGTATAATACCGTTAGCGATGGAAGCCTTCCATAGCGGTCATGTGTTAATCATACTGTAGTCTAGTACACGTTAAATTTCTTTGCAGAAGTGAAAGTTTCACGGCAAAAATCTCATACAGGTGAACACTTTTCCCGAAAAGTATTTCGGTAAAAGAAGAGAACTGTTTGGTCTATATAAAGATACAATTAAAAAAAAAAAATCGTAGTTTTCAGCTGAGTTCGGGCCTCGAGTCCTTTAAGCGTGACTATTCATGTTTGTTACAAAAAACTTCCATCAGAGGTATAGAAAGAAAGAGGAGTAGAAAGAGACGTAGAAGCAAACAGAAGTAGCTATACTTAACTCAAAAATAACTGTTTGGAGCTTTGTCTGTTGGAGCGATAACAAACTTACTTTGGAGGTATGCGGGTTGATATATATCGGCTCTCTATTCTTAGGTACCTTCCTCGGTAATGTTTCAAGATCTTCATTACCTCACGGTCACCAGCTACAATATGTCTACATTTATGTTTAGATAAAGTTCGACGGTTCATAACCAAAATCATAGCCCCACCACCTAGGAGTTAAAGAAACCGCTGGTAGTCGCTGATTATATTTGGATGCCTTTATAAATATGAAAATGGCTTGCTGTACGACAATAGAGAAGGATATAATTTTGACATATATATTGTTAACTACCCATTTCCGGATAGCAATTAATATCCCAGTTTACATGGGGAGTGCGTAAAATGCTTGTTCTGCATGATAAGTATCCTTTGAAATATTTAATTTTGCATGAATACTTGTTGCCAGAGCATATTTTGCAGGTATAAACATTGTTGCCAATATGAAACGTATGTTCTACTGGACAGAGTAGTTGACCCAAGTAAAAAATTAACTTGCTTACCATGGTCCAAGTTTGGGTAAAGACCTTTTATGTCACTATCTAGAGCTTATGTGCGTGGTTATCGAGTGAACTTGAGACAGTTTATTTTGGTAGGAGATTTACCTGAACGAGGTTTTGATAGTTTTGCCGTGTTCCCTCTTGAAAAAGACCTTCCTGGACCTTTAAAGCGAAGAAATATTCTCCCCATACTAACTGACTACATGTTGAATCATTTCACGTTTGTGGCTGTACAATATTGAGAGCGAAAATGGAACACAAACTCGTATCTCACTGTCGAGGTGATCTGGCAGTTTGGAATGAGGGTTTAACTTTAATACCCGGTTCCCATGTGATAAGCCTTAAATCGGAAGCTTCTATCTAACCTCTCGAAATACTAAATACTGTCATAATCATGGCACTAAGCATGTTTGTGTTTTTTTCGCAGGAGAAATTCATTTCATGCAATTCCATTGGTTCAAATTCGTCTTTTGTAACTCATTTACATAAAGTAGCGTCCTTGGATACGTAGCTCTCCGGGTTTCGGTTGGTATACGTCTTATACGAGGCAGCACAGAGGAAGGCAGAAAAATAGCCCATAGAATGGAAGTGTCGATCTACAGCGGACGTATACTCCGTCGAAAGAGTTAGTTTCTCGAAGAGAGAACCGGTCAACTGTTCAACGATGAGAGTAAGATATCATCATGTTCTGTTCATAAAATCCTGACCAGTATTCTTGTATCCAAATGAACTGCCAAGTCGTTATCTCAGTCATGCTTTGATTGAGGCTGTTCATCTGAATATTATGGAGTGGTAAAACACATAGCGTTCAAATGAATCATAGCCTCGGAATGTGACGGAACCTGTATGCTACGATCATATTTTGGCGTCATTTCTGGTGTAAAAGCCTTGTTTGACAAGTTTCTGCAATAATGTTTTGTATCTTTGATTGATATCGTTACATTTTTCATGTTATAGCAAATGTCACTAGACGTGCTATATATGCACAATATGCAGGTCCTACGGGAATATTGTTGTCCAGAATGGGTATTTCTCTTGTTGTCGACTCGACATGAGAATAAGCTCTGTTCATTTTAATAAAGGATGAGGTCCAAATGTTATCTTCGATCTGGACTGTCAGTGCTTTCCATCAAGGAAGGTATATATCCTTCACAGCACCGCTATTACACAGAGATTATCCATCAGTCTCTTCAACGTTTGGTGAATGAGAAGGAACGGGGTTTTAAATGACCTACCAAGATCTTTGTTAATGAGTAACATAAACTCTCCCTCCATCCATCTACACATCCATCCAGGACATCTTTCAAGGACGATAGTGCACTTCGGATACTATTTTGAGATTTGATGTAGAGATGACACGTTCACAAATGAGACGTATGACAATTTAAGACTGCTTGCGCGGACAGTTTCAGCGGCAGTGGGGGCCACCGTGTTATGAGTTCATATATATGATTTGGCATCAAAATGATTCATATTTGATCTTTATAGTGATCATGGCTAAATTCTCGATAGGAAATCTGTTCAATAGATTTTTAGATGATAATCAATATACTGTCTATAAAAGTCCATTCAAGCTCCAGTTTTGCCTTCATTACATAGAAATACAAATGTTTACAAATCGACAGTTTAAACTATGAAGTTGTCCATCGATGTGCGATGAACTCTTGACTCGCGGTCAGTAGGCTCTGTCGGGAAAGCTCGCCCCTTGTGTTGTGCGAATTGCGTCGTGTGAAGTTTTTTTCTTGACGAAAACATTCAATTCCGATTATTGAATGCAAAATTTGGAAAGTATAAGATCTAAGACGTAAAGTCCGGTATTCTTAAACTGTCCAGTCAAACGTCGTTTCCGAAGCTACAATAGCAAGAGAGTTTGCTTTTATGAGGCCCTCCGGCTTTGAATAGGCATATGTATGAAATACAAGTAATCGTTAAGACAATCCAGTAATACAATAGTAATACATTCAATATAAGCATTCAAAAGTTTTCAATGATAACGGGGAAAATTCATTTCCATCTGCCAATTGTCGTCCTTCAACTGAACATAAAAAAAAAAAAAAAAATAGTCCGACATGCAGCCCCTACAATATATTTTATAATACTGATTTCTATTGAATGTAGGGTCTGCCAGTTTAACTGGCAAAATCTACAAGCTGCCGGACCGAAATATCCGGCAGCCAGAAAACGATACTTTTAGTTCTGGGGCTAGATTGGGTCCAGGAAAGCTGTGTTGTTGTGAGAATGCTCGAATAAACTACTCACGGAATGTTTAGAACGGATTTCAAGCCTGTTATTTAACTTAAAAGGTGGGTTTCATGATTTTGAGTGAAGAAAATGGTGTATAAAGTATCGTTTTCTGGCTGCCGGACATTTCGGTCCGGCAGCTATAAGATTTTGTCGGTTAAACTGGCAGACCCTACATTCAATAGAAATCAGTATTATAAATATCTTGTAGGGGCTGCATGTCGGACTACAACAAAATCAAGCGAGGAAAAACGAATTACCAGCACAGGCCAACATGTCACAACAACAGTTGAAATGCGACATGATTTTGCTCATATTGTGTGGAATATTTCAAGAGTGTAAACGAATAAAATAAAATGGAAACACATTTTGTATACTTCACATTCAGTTTACAGTGGTTTATTTCTATATAATACAGTGCTGGCAGAGAGAACAACTGAAAATATTCAGGAGATTAAAAGCTCGCTTAAAGTATAGAAACATACCATGGAATGCATCACGTAAACCTTGTCTCATCCGGGACTTTGATCTTTGTGACATATGCAACAAAATATTGCCAATGCAAAAATACTCAGAGAGCAAAAATAAAAGATGATTATTGACCAATTGGTAGTTATTGGCGCGGGGCAAAAGTTGACAAGATCATACATGAAATTATGTTGCAAAGAACGAAATATTAGAAATATCTGGAATAAAACCAAGTTGATATGATGTGAGTAGCACTGTCTCTGGACTTGAACGTAGATCTGTTTATTAAACTAGAATTCGTATGCATGTAATGTATTACAGTTGGAGCTCAAGCAATGAGATATAACTATACACTGATCTATATCTGAACTGAAATATTTTCATCCGAAAAGAACAAGAGGTATTAGTGTATCTTAATCGTCACCATGTTATGGATATTTGAATTGCCAAGACAATGGAGAGGTACTGGTGTTGGCTAATTGCATGCTGAGTATAACCGATTTATAGAAATCATTTTGCCCGTATGTAACAAAAACAAAATCGCTGGTTATCAAAATATCCACAGATGGATTCTGACCTTCGTAATTTGTAATAGACTCGCGTTAGAATAAAAACACCTTTTTTTCTGTGAGCAGGTCCATTTCTGGGTTTGTCATACTTTAATGGACATGCTTCTTGAAACATTTTAGCGGAACACTCATTTCGGAAATTGGAAAGATTAATGACGTTTACATAGGAAAAACTTTGCTAGCTTTGCTAGCGAAGTCAGTCAAATACTAATTTCATTTAATCTGCACAAAAAGTTGTGAAAATACTCAAGTTTATATTGTGAACTCTCACATTCAAAAGTGACAAACAGCGTCGACGAACGTTGGGAATTGGACTTTCGTCTGTTTTTGGCTTTTTCGTTTACAATTAAGCACAGATACCTTGAAGTAAATCTAATCAAATTGTTTCAATATCAGCACATCTGTCTTGGCATTACACCAAAATATCATTTTGGTTCAAGGTGTCTTATTTCAGCTATATTAAACAATCCATGCTAAAATATATATCAACAACTGAAAAAAATCCAATTTCCAACCTCAGTCGACGCTGTTTGAATAAATTAATGTTTTGGCTTCACAAAGCTAACAGCTGAAGGAGTTTTCCTGTGTAAACTGCACATGCCCTTTGGTTTCTTGTTCCAACAGTCGTCAGTTTGACATGGTCTCTGCAGAAATGCTTACTTACATTGTCGATTTTTCACATATAGTGGAAGTTTCTTTCAAAGAATAGATCTACGTCTGTTTTCAGCGTCTCCAATATGACGTCGTGTAATTTCATAGCATCCCTACCTTTGATGTATCTGAAAACAGTCACACTGGATGAACTTAATTCGGTACTTAAAATAAAACTGTTCCTTTAGTTCAACAGCGTTCAGTTAACCAGCATATACTATTTCAGTATTTTAAATGGTAAGTCTGGTAAGTGCACAGTCACTGACACATTTAAATAAGAATTGTTTGAGGTGATCATATTCCAATAAGTGTTAATCTGTGCTAATATGTATAACAACAATATGCTAATTGACAACGTATTACACACTGCAATTTAGCACATAACCACGAGTAACAAGTAAATTTGACTTTGAGACAACAGTTCCCACGGTCTAATATAAAATTTGTACATCACTGCAACAACACGCCCATGTCAGCATGGCTAAGCTAAATCTGGATGAGCAATCACCGCCGTTGACTTGAGTTCGTTTTTGACTGGAAGAATAATCAGGAAGAAGCATTGTGTTGGAGCAATAAAACCACTCATATTTTCTCCAAAAATCTTTAGTGGAAGATCTGGAAATTTTGGAAGAATATTTCTTGAAACTATTTCTTGAATACTTCTTTGTCTGAACGCATATCAAGTTGTCTACAGAGAACTTGCATGATGAATACGCGCTTGGAAGTTCCTGATCATTTGGAAGTTCCTGATCATTTGGAAGTCCCTGATCATTTGGAAATCCCTCACCATAATATCCCCTATAGAAGGCCACAGTTTGCCGTCTGGTGAATTATATTATATGAGTGAAGGGGGAGTCACTTAAGAAAAACTTAAGATCTTTTGGAAGACGAGTTCTTCGTTTAAATACAAAAAAATACTTCTTGACGATCATTTTGAATTTAAGTTACACGGAAGACTTCATATATATGGGCTTGCAGATTAGATGTTTCCTTACAGATTTGATATCATCCCTGTCTGACAAATCGCCCATAATAGAACAGATTTTATTTACAGGGGTAAATTCGTTACATATTGTTTGTGTCGAATTTTGAAGTCTTCACATCGGGGAAGTTGAATATTATTAGTAGCACAATGATGCAGGTTCCTCTGTGAGGCATAGCACTCTGTCGGCGAACACTTATACATACCGCTGCACCAAACTGATACATGAAATCACGTTCATCCATGGCAATTATTTGGACAAGCGAAATTAATTATAATAAACATATACTTGTATTTACAATAAACTCTCAAATTTACAATATAATAATTATTCAGTCTGTCCTATACTGTTTTCTTATCCATTCTCAGAAGTCGCTGGATTTGAACATATCTACTAAGAGTCTTTCAATAGGAATACTTCCTATCGTTTTTCGGAAGAACAGTTCTTCTATTGTGCCACCGGACACGACCCGTAGATTAGGCAGTAGTAGTAGTAATTTGCCGAACCTAAACGGTTGTGTGGGGTAAGTAGTCTGTATAAACTTGCTGAGAGTAAGCTGAGCCTGATCCTGTAAACTGGCCACCGAGTGGAAATCTCGTAACGTCTTCATCTCCGAGGACGAGGAACCGGCGAACGCTGGAATTATTACCGAAAACTTCTCATGAACTTACAGTAAAAACAATCGCATTTTGTCATGAAAGGCAGCAGCCCAAACGTGTCTAATTTTCGAAGCATGACTTTGATCATAAGAATCAAATTCACCTTACTAGGCCGCCAAATTTGACAATAATTGAGATGCGGTGGTCTTACATCCAGTTGAAGGCCAGTTTTTCACAGCTTTCAGCAGCGTAAATTAGTATTGTATACACAAACATCGCCGCTGGAAGGGTATACTGTATGGAGGCACATGTTTAGAACTCTGATAAGCCTAAATTCGATAAGACTATTTTAATGTTAAGATTAATTCCTAACACGTCTACAATGCCAAAGCAGATAGGAGGAAAGTTACTATTATTTTCCAGAACCACACGAGTTTTCTTTCAAATCAAATTATTTATTGTTTCGAATTCATTCACTGGTCGTTATAAACAAATTTGGATTTTGTAGTCTCTCTTCTTAAGATATTCCAATCAATACTCACCAGTTTTGAAAATGACGATTCCCTTGAGACATGCGTACTCTGTCGGGTCTACCTGAATGGCTTTGAATTTGGCTATAATTTCCTGGAGAGCTCGGATTTCACTCATAATTTTGACGACTTTTTCTGGTGGCGAGTGATCTGTGCTGATACCTAGATTAATGAACACAACGAACAGAATATAAAATTAACAGTTTCAATGGAATGTCCTGCAATATTCAATAAGATGCTGCCCACAAATGTAAAATTAAACTATATATTTCATTCCTAAAATGAATAGCATAACCTGAAGATGGTTACTGTTTTAAAGTACAATCGCTTTCCCTAACCAATCGGACAAGATGGCTATAAAAACTCAAAATGTAATTTAGTAAATATATTTTTATGTTTGGGAATATAAATGTCACTGGAATATTATTGGGAAAAGTCGCAGTGGTTTTGGGATCCTGATTTAATAGTAATTCACCGATCTATTGAAATGGTTCAGACTTCTTCGTTTATCGAACTTCGACCATTCATGGTTAGTTTCAGACGTACCAGCAGCCGCTAATAGAGGCCCCGCTTCTATGGGCATTTGAAACTGGGCAGCTCCGAGGACAAATAATTCCCGCCATCCTTCTTCAAGGAGGATAATTTGGTCCCGGAACGGAAGACTGAGAAATGCCGGTACGTTTTTGGCCCACTTCACGCTCATGAACAAAAGTCTCGCAGCAGCCTCACAGATCGCTTCCGGATTGTTGAAGTAAGTTTGTGTAAGTTCGTGAGGATACTATAAATACAAGTTTATACATTTTACACGACTGTCACAATATAAAGTTCATTTGATGGAAATTGTTTAAAGTTTGAGAATATTAGTGGTAAGGCAGCTTATGGGCAAACAATCGTCAACATCATCTATTTTTCTAAAACAGAAACATTTCATATCAGGTCGACCTGTTTTAGCAAGTAGCTATCTGAGCTTCCTCCAGTTATTAGCTATTGTATTCTCTAATGTTAACCAATGTACTCTAACTAATTTATCTGATTATCTTTTGTAAAAAAAACACAGTTTCATCTTCCATATTATTTATTTTTTTGCAGAACTGATGTCATTGCTTGAAGACTAAATCTGATAATGGGAATATGTCATAAAAAACATGAATTACCAAATAAACAGATGTCAGTAAGTCGAGGTAGTAATTTTCCCCAATTTATTCGACAAATTGCTTTGTTTTGATTTATCTTGGTTCATGACTTACTTTTGGAGTGGGTTGACAGATGATTCCACCTGGAATGGGACTATGGTCGACAGCACTGACTGTGATTCCATCATTCACGTGATCTAATCCAACCAATCCGGGGAAAAATGCTGGTCTGAAAGGTGTATGCGCCAAAGCAGTGGTCAACTCACTGGTCTCCTTTAAGTACATCGCCACCTGGCGGCGTATTGTGGAATTACGAGGCCCTCTTTCGTGTTGTACAGCTGAAAGTAGACAGCATCATAAACATTATATAAAAGTACTATACTGAAGAATTCTGTGTCTATACAAAGGAACTACAGATAATAGATTCGATATCATCGAACTTGTAATGAGTGCATATAAATATGGCCTCGAAACGGAGAATAACAAATTAAAGAAATACTCTGCTATTAATTCCGACCAACACACGTATTTGATTTCTCTGGCATTAGCACCATTTACAAGCTGACAGAAAGCCCGCTTGGTCGTATTGATTACAGCACGAGGGTTGACTGCAGTCATAAGCTCTTTAATTAGGAATTCTAAACGTTGCTCGCCAAGGAAACATTTGGTCGTGTGTGCCTTTCCACTACGCTTCACCGACACGACAGGTTTAATTTAATATCTTGGATGTGAGCAGACCGCATCACGGCGCCCCAGTACAAAACAGAACCTTGACGGTTCAGGGACCCCGACATTAAAAACATTGGCTAACAAACACAAGCCGGCTAGTCATACAAGCCCATCAGCAACCTTAATTGACACACATAATGAAATCATGCTCCCAGTTCAAGCCGCAACTGAAAAAGCACACCTGAAGGATAGCGCCTTGATGTACGCCTACCGACCCCTGATGACCCACAGCATCAAAATTAATTGATAAAGAAAACTTGGTCAGAGCTCAATTAACTCTGGTAGGCTTGTCCGCTATGAAATACGTTAGGATGTGACATAGCATCGGCTTATCGAAAAAACCAAACAATTAAGTTATTAATTTTTCGCAATATCCAGAATGTGCCAGATTCTCCAGATTTGTAATATGACTCATTAATACTCAGGCAGAATGCAGTGACTGAATCATAAGATTCGACGTTCTTCGGGAGTTTCGTAGCAGTTTTGTGACTTCTTCCATCGATACTTCGCAAAATCTACATAATATTAAATAAAATGATCCGAAAACATTGGAATTTTAAAAGTATTCAAGTAACAAGTTTTTGTTATCGCCTTAAATTGGTGGACTGCAGAAGTGTGAATACAAAACGTGTCCTGAGCTCAATTAATTCAGACAACAACATCAGACAAATATCGAAACTATAAGATTCGAGTCTCTCTTTTCTCGAAACTCAGTTTCCAGGCATGGTTGCTAGTTTTCTCGGAGAAAGGAGTTGGAAAGCGCAAATAGTCAGGAGGTTGATTGAAATCAAAGCCAGGGGACTTCATTGATTCGACTCACGCAAGTAAAGCCCTCTGTACAAAAGTCTCAACTTTTGGAAAAATAGAGTTCAACACTCGCCCGATATGTAAACGGTAGGACAGTGAATACAGTTGCACACCGCGCGTCCTCTCGGTGTGGTATATATCACAATAGGCATGGATACAGCAAGATTCTATATATTATTTGGCCTGTTTGCGCAGCTGTGGCCGAGCGAGGAGAGAAAGAGTAGAGAGCTAAGCAAAACACGGCAGACTGACAAAAGAGGAGTTAGAGGCAGAGGATAATTGCGTACAAGTCCCACATCTCCCGGGCCAGGGAAGGTCAACGAAAGGAAACATCTTTATAATTCCCCGTGCCGTTCTGTGAAAGTTAAAGAAAAGGGAAACCGGGGAGGCAAAAGTTTGCCTACGTGGTGTTGTCCAAGCGGAGAAAGTCATGCTGGTCGCGGAAATGTGGGCCAACAGGGATTTCGACTTTTTTCACAAACTGTCGTGCATCTATCAAAAGAACCTCAGCTTGGACTAACTTTTTTCTAACATGTAGGCATGTATAGCGGCTCGGGTTTCGGATGAATCAAATGTTAAGTTTCCACAAGACCACCTTTTCCTTTGTTCTCATTTGATTTCAAGAAATTCTACCTTCAAATTTAAAACAAGTTAACCGTTTTGTAGAACCGTGCACATCCGAAAGAAATGCATTCGATTTTCTTTTATAACCGTTTGTATCTTGTATCAGAGGGGTTTGAATGAGTCAAGAAATAATTATCTATGAATTTATTTGTATATTTGTATTCATATTGTTTTGTTTAGTTACAATGCCTCCTAGTGAAGTCGATGAAGAACTCATAATAAATGACCCTATACTCCAGAATCGTATCGTAGTTCATGGTGTTCGAATTCAATTGTATTCTACGTGTGCTTTAAGGCAAAAACAGAAATACGCATCAAAGCCGAAGGCACACGGACCTAGAAATGCGGACAATTTCAAATATTGACAAAGGCATTGTCTTTGATGCAGGTGGAAATACATTACGATTTTCAAATTCAAACTCCGATAAAAATGCAAGTGATTCTATCAACTGTGTCATAGAGAGATTTGAAGAGTATTAAAATGTGTGAGCTTTCCCGTGGCGTAAGGTACAAATGTTAACGAGGTTTTGGCGGTGATCTTCACACGGGGTTGTTTACCCGGGCCTCAATTCACATGGCATGGAGAGTTTTCTCGGTGTCTAAACTTCTTACAGAAGGATTTCTCCTGTTGATATGAGGATCTAGGAGAAGATAAAGGCGGACAGCGGATTGATGAGGACTGCAGAAAGCATCCCAACTCCTTACACATGCAAAACGAGCAGAGTCAACGCACAGAAGAAATGGAACAAAAAAGTGTGAAGAAAGTTCATGGAGTTGGCATAATGGCTTCAAAGAAAGAGTGGAGCCAGTTCTTGGAAGATTGAGACAAAAATGGGCGTCTGGAAATATTGCAATCACGTCTCGCAGCTCCCAGCCAACTAAAGCAAATGACACTTAGATACGTGCTATCACCAGTTTCTACAAAGGATTTGCTAGTCAGAAAGCCGAGCGGTTTTTCGGTGGATTGACATTCTCCGCACTTCTGCTGAAAGCTTCTGAAGAAATACACGACCAAGACGGAACATGTTGTGAACCTTGCTCAGTCAGTCTCTTCTAAAGACGAGGCGTGATAGGCAGATCTCAAGGAGCTGGCTGTGACGCAAAGGAAATGTTATTAGCTGTCCGCACAAGCTAATAAAGTGATTTTAATTACGCCGATTTGTTGCCCAAATAAGAGTAAATTGATTGAGTGATTTACAATGATTAAAAAGTGCACACTGAGAGTTTTCGGCGGCTGTGACATTTTCATGGCGCTTCAAGATTGGGTCGACTTCCTCCAGCCAGATGACGTTCCATTCAGATTTCCAAGCCAGCAAACAGAATCGAAAATTAGTAAGGGCATTCGATACAGCTCTAATAATAAACGTGTTAGTAAAGTATCAATGGTTGATCTCTCCGAGCAGCCGGTCGTTGAAATACTGATATCTATAAACCCCTGATCCTTTACAAATCCCGGACACCTTAACGCCAAAAAACCTACCCCGACACGTTTGCAGTTTATTCTGATCGAGACGACCGGCAAAAGAGCATTGGCGAAATCGATGCCGCTGCAATAGCTCTGACTACAGTCTCGTGAAATGGGCACGTGCGAGTATTTCCTAGTCGAGTTTTAAATGATACTTGCATCGAAGCTTTCTATTGACTGAGAGAAGATGGGCAATTGTGGGGCTTGTAGAAACACACAAACGGCTTACACGAGGGGTTATCGACCTCGGAAAACCGCAATCAAGGCTTTCATTAACTTGATGAAAAGGGGGAGAACCCCACATGATTTCCACATTGAAGGCGAATGTAATACGAGTGATATTTCCTCTGCGAAAGAGCTTTTCTAAGGCGTTATTTCTGTAACCGATATCCCACGTGGATGTCCGGATATCGGACCCTCGAGGACCTTAAGACAGTTGAAGATATTAGTTGAAGACAATTGTTACAGAGTTCCCAGTGGTTTCTTGCCCCACTCCTATATCATAACCTATTGTTAACCAGAGGAATATTATCAAATTCAATTTAACAAAGGGTTTTCGCGGGAAAAAACACAACTGATCTAATATTCATATCTTGCATTATCTCTCCATCTAAAGCGGTGATCATAGTTTTTGGTCTTTTAAATTCTGGGCGATTTCCAGTTTTTTCGTTCAAGAACTGTCGCGATTACCCTGTACAGACGGAAGTTGAATAATCAAAACATTATGAATTGGTGTTTGAACGTTGATTAGATTATTGGGACGTCCGATGAATAGGTGCAATTTAGTCAGCAACCTTTGTGATGCGATCACCATCAAGATCATTACCTCTTAGGGACGTGTAGACGATTATTATTGCCGGATATCTTCTGGAATCATTACACCATACGCTTCATTTAGTCAGACTAACAAAGACCCCCCCCCCCCCCACAAACACATACTTCCCTTTTTGAATTTCACGAAAAAACCCCTTTTTTGAATGATTTTGACAAGACAGTTACACTGAATGTATGTTCTCCAAATTCATATCTATTTTTAGAATTATAATTTACTAAATCTATTCAGTACCCCTTTTAATGACATTTAGAAGTAGTGAAATAGTGAAATAGACACATAACATACCTTATTTATGCATCTTTGTAGTATTATCTGATATTCATAATGATAGAAAAGTCGGAAAGGAGCTTGAAGTAAAATAATTGATTCGTTTAACTATGGTAATTTTTCCCAAAATCATGGAACATCATTGAACAAACAAATCCATTAAGTTTACGTAAATTTTCTTGACTCATTAATGAGTCAAGCAATGAGTCAAGCCAATTGTCGCAAAGCTCAAGGGTATTTTTAAAATTTAGAAATATCAGCCAGAAACCAGAGGTTAAAGAAATTACCAATAAAAAAATATATGGCAATATAAGCCTCATCATAGAATTCATTGTCAGACAATATAAGAAACAGGGCGAGAAACCAGAGCGGACGAGAGGAAATTTAAGAAGTAAGGTAAATAAATTATGAAACAATTGTCTTCTTAGGGTGCATAGATCAGAATATTATCAACACAAGTAATTATTTTTCCACAAAACAATGGATTGAGGTCAGTGTAACCTCCTGATGGCCTAATGCCGAGAAACAAGTCGGTAAAAATGTAGGGCGAAATTTGACATCTTTCATAGTGACATCTCAATTGACGGTGATGATAGCTTTCTCTGTAAAGACATGTTGAACACAAAAAACACCGGCCGTGGGAAAATGATTGAGAGATTTTAGTGGAGATTTCGGACAATACCATATAAGTACAAAGATAATTTCCAGCGCAATAATAGTTTTGTTGAATGGATAATTTCATAGAAACGTATAACTTGAAGGTTTCCAGTCTCATTCAATTTTCGAGAAAGAGATTGCATCCTAATCTATTAGAGTTTTTCTCAAGTTTTTAAAAAAAATATACTCACCGTCTTTGTTCATTCCTGCTTCAACGCATTTGGTGAGTCGACAGGCCCGGCACTGATTTCGATGCGTTTTGTCCACCGGACATGCCCCCTGGCCACGTGCTTTACATATATACTGGCGGTTTCGGCGAATTGACCTCTGTATTACAAAAAAAGAAAGAAATATAAGATAAATCATAACGCACTCTGACCAAGAGGCGTTTTCCCCCCAAAATCACGCTATTAATCACGAGCAAAACAGGTGTGGCACCTGTCCCGTGATCCATAATGACGTCATGAGAACTTCGTGTATATCGAAAATACAATTCTCCAAGTACGGTAGTAATCAACTAAAATGTTGAATTCAATTTACGCATATCTTTTTCAACGTATATAGCCAGAGTTGTGTGGACTTATTTCCGCGACCTTCAACTATAGCAATGGTGCTATAATATATTTAGCATTGTATAAGAACAGAACATTTCGACTAATTCATCAATATCGGTAATTGAGTTGTTTCCAACGAATGGCATCGTTGAAAATATATGTACAAATTATACCTTAGGATGAAAACTAAATACTCAAAGCTCAACCTTGGTGACAATATATATAACGAGAAGAATTAACTTCATTCTTACAATACTGATAAGTAGTAAAAAACGGAGGTTGTCCAATGAAATTGATGAGATTGGCCTCCCTCCCTCTCCCGTTCTTGAGAATCCGTCTTGAAAAAATCCATGACATTCAAGTTCAAATTTCTACTCTGTGGCTGATATAAATAAAATCTTTTCGAACATATCACACGATGGATTGAAGTTAACATATCGTACAATGGATTGAGGTTAACAGATCGCACGATGGATTGAGGTTAACATATCGCACGATGGATTGAGGTTAACAGATCGCACGATGGATTGAGGTTAACATATCGCACGATGGATTGAGGTTAACATATCGCACGATGGATTGAAGTTAACATATCGCACGATGGATTGAGGTTAACAGATCGCACGATGGATTGAGGTTAACATATCGCACGATGGATTGAGGTTAACATATCGCACGATGGATTGAGGTTAACAGATCGCACGATGGATTGAGGTTAACATATCGCACGATGGATTGAGGTTAACATATCGCACGATGGATTGGGGTGAACAGATTGTACGATGGATTGAGGTTAACATATCACACGATGGATTGAGGTTAACATATCGCACGATGGATTGAGGTTAACATATCGCACGATGGATTGAGGTTAACCGATCGCACGATGGATTGAGGTTAACATATCGCACGATGGATTGAGGTTAACATATCGCACGATGGATTGAACTTAACATATCGCACTATGGATTGAGGTTTTCTGAAATGTCATTTTCAGCAATAATCACTAGCTAACTGGAAGCACTGGAGAAGCCAGATATAGTGAAAAAGCAACATTCGTATATTAAGAGTTTCATAAGTATAATCAATATCGGCACAATAACGCGAAAATACTATAAATAATATCTTGCTTCTGAGGATAAGGCTTTCTAAACACTTACAAGAATACATTTTTTTAAATGAAGGTATTGATTCTCCGCTAAATGAGAAATAGCAAATATGGTACAATTTTCACAAACCAACAATGCCAGATGAAATATGGCAAAATATATTCGTCAAATATCACAGTAATATACAAATAAATAATCAAGTGATAATTTCTGGCCTTTTCAGAAACGTGTTTCAAATTGAGCGCCATATTAATAAGATTGAAGATGAGAATGTTCGATTTGCCTCTGGCAATTCTGGTGTCTAACCCGTGTCATGGATTATAGGCCATATTCACATAATCACATTCAAATGTTCTGGATTATAGGCCATCTTCACATAATTACATTCAAGTGTTCTGGATTATAGGCCATCTTCACATAATTACATTCAAGTGTTCTGGATTATAGGCCATCTTCACATAATTACATTCAAGTGTTCTGGATTTCACGCTTACTTTGATGGAATAATTCATTTTAGATTCTACGAGGACTGAAGTATAATTACACATGTGAAGCATTCCATATGCCGCTGTCATAGCAGTGAAAGCAGCTGTATATAGTCGGTCTTCCAACAGGTCACAGCCATACATAACACATAGAAATGTAACACGATTGGAAACCTAATCCCTTCGCTATCTTGGCAGTTATGCCAGATTAAACTCGATTGTTTAAAAATATTCCTTTGATAAAACTTGGTTGTTCTGAGCTATAATTTTTGCCTGATTCTCTTAATGTCTTCGCATGCATGAAAAGTCACAATTAAAACCCGACTGATATATTTTCTATAGTTCGGGTCACGCTTTGATTGTGGATGTTCATTTTAGATCATGGAGGTAATTCGATATGTATTCTCTGAGTCTGGAGTGACCTGTCTCTAGGTGTGTGGAGTGACCTGTCTCTGGGATGTGGAGTGACATGTCGATTGTGGGGTGTGGAGAGACCTGTCTCTGGAGGTTGTGGATTGACCTGTCTTTGGGTGTGGAGTGGCCTTTTCTCTGCTGGAATGGCCTGTCTCAGAGGGGTGTGGAATGATCTGTCTCTGGGGAGTTTACCCGTCACACTCAGGTGTGCAAGACTCAATCATACGTCCACTGACTTTGTCGCTATAATCAATAGGGTATTGGCAATCCATAATTTGTATGCGAAGGAAGAGGTTCTATCTCAGGTACGTGCCTTGCTAGGGAGCGACCACCGTTTGGTGTTTACACGCCCGATAAGCCCAGATTTACACTTGCATTTAGGACAGCCCGCTAAAGTTTGTGTAAAGTTTTAACTCCGGCCTTATCTTAGCTTAGTTTGGACCAAACTTGGATGATTTTGCCGAGCAGGAGCATCAGCTTGACAAGTTTGAAGGTGGATCCGACATGGTGGATGGGTGTCGGGTCTCATATAGAGGGGCTTTGGACGGCTAGGACTGCTTTGATCTCTCACGTATCGTCCACGGCGGTCAATTCGAGTAACACCGAGGTCGGCAATCTCCGCCAAGAAGTTATTGTTTCTACAAACACGAGTTTACACAAATCTCATCCCAAAGTCAACGCTTGCCGCCGTATTCCTCCAGCGGGTTACGTAGAAAGCAAATCCGCTACCCGGGGTTCGTAGTTTGCTCAGACACACCAAACGGGTGGAGAAAAATGCGGAGAAACACCTTACTTCGTGCCAAGCATGAAATCGTCCGTGTCCGAGTGTTTTAACAAGTCTATTCATTTGTTTCCAGTGACAAAGGTCAAAATTTCAAAGTCACGTTCTCCCTCGTCAATCTAAACTGTGAGGAGTCAAGCTCTCCCCCCCCCCCCCTCTCCTTGTCGTTGTAGCTACAGGAACTATCAACATCTAGTTGTAATAATAGCCCATGCATCTGTGATAATTGTACTTGTAAGAACGAGCCACATGACAACTGCTTTATTAATAGTGATGTCTATGACAGGAATCATATTGCCATATTCCTGTAATATATTTGTTGTTTAACTTTGATGGACCAGTACTATGATGTGGACTCTCGTAGTCACCTGACACACTGTTGATATTGTGAAAAGTGGGGGAGCGAAATACTTCAGTCAACAGCTCAAGGAACACAAACAATGACAAAGCGGGACACACTATCAAAGCGGGAATAACATATCCAGACCAAAACATTCATAATTCACATACAAATGTCAGATCCGACATCCATTAACCATCCCTCGTCCAGGAAGAATTCCCGTGTCCATAATGGAACATGAGGCAGCACCTAAAACTAAAAGGTGCAACAACCCCTCAGCCGGACAGTTTTAGTCAGTGTGTATTGGTACACAATGAATGGAAAATGCATATGCAAAAGCCCGAAAAAAAAAAGGCTTGTAAAAGATTAAAATATGATAAATTCAGTGTGGGATGTTGGATGCATTGGAGGACTATAATAAATAATTTGACATGCGAAAAATATGGCGGAAGAACAAAAATATTCTGAACAAAAACAATTCTGGCTTTGAACTCTAATAATAATCTGAACAATAACAAAAGTCTTCCGATTTTTATTGGAAGCCTAGTCATACAGAGTTTTTGATAGCAAAAACTGTATGAATCCCTGTGTACCTGTTGATTGTATGTCTCTTCTCATCTGTGTTCAAGCAGATTCCGAGGATGAGGATGAGTGGATGGCAATCCAAACAGCCTTGTGATATGAATAATACGTTTCGTGGACACCAAATTGTATATCTGTGAGTTTAAAATATGTGAAAATCTGGTCAGTGGTTGTCCTAAGATCTGTGGTTGGGGTGTGGTTATGGGAAAGAGCCCATGCTCTTGCAAGAAGTGGTTTATCTTGGCTGTTTCAGCGGAGTTGACAGCAAATTCATTGTTGAAGTCTCCAAGTAGAACAACATTATTCGCTGAATAGTGGTTCCTTAGTGGTTCACAAGAATTGTTGACGGCTGACGACCGGACGTACATGCTCCCAACAACCCTGCATGCCAAATTTGAAGTCCCTATCTCAGACTTTTGGCTTCTATCGCGTTCACATCGCCATATGGACATTTTGCGTTACGTTGCCATGAAAACCACAAATTCATCACAATGTGCCCAACTTTGATAGGCTTGTGGCTGACCACCCAACAATGCTACATAGCAAATTTGAAATCTCTAGCTACAACGGTTAAGCTTCTATCGCGTTCACAGCGTCATATGGACATTTTGCATGACGTTGCCATGGAAACCACAAAAATCATTGTAATGTACCTAATTCAAAAGGCTTGTGGTTGACCACCCAATAATCCTGCATGCCAAATTTGAAGTCCCTAGATGAAACGGTTTACCTTCTATCACGTTCACAGCGTCATATGGACATTTTGCGTGATGCTGCCATGGAAACCACAAAAATTATCACAATGTGCCCAAATTCTATAGGCTTGTGGTTGACCACCCAACAATCCTGTGCACCAAATTTAATGTCTCTAGAGGGAACGGTTTGGCTTCTAGACCGGTCACAAGAATTGTCGACGACTGACGACCGGACGACCGGTCGACCGGCCGGACGGACGACCGGACGTACATTCCGACGCAGCCTATGCTGAGAGGTTAAAACCTAATTCATGACAGGATATTTACAGTAAACTCCAAGCATGCAAACATAAACACAAGCTACTTTCTTGCAAGAGAGAAGTATTGATGCCACCAAGACATCATGGTGTTGATAAGACATCATGGTGTTGATAGGACAACATGGTGTAGAGTGCTGATAAGACATCATGGTATTGATAAGACATCATAATGTTTATAAGTCATCATGGTGTAGATAAGACATCATGGTGTTGATAAGACATCATGGTGTTGATAGGACATCATGGTGTTGATAGGACAACATGGTGTAGAGTGCTGATAAGACATCATGGTATTGATAAGACATCATAATGTTTATAAGTCATCATGGTGTAGATAAGACATCATGGTGTTGATAAGACATCATGGTGTTGATAAGACATCATGGTGTTGATAGGACAACATGGTGTTGATAGGACAACATGGTGTAGAGTGCTGATAAGACATCATGGTATTGATAAGACATCATAATGTTTATAAGTCATCATGGTGTAGATAAGACATCATGGTGTTGATAAGACATCATGGTGTTGATAAGACATCATGGTGTTGATAGGACAACATGGTGTAGAGTGCTGATAAGACATCATGGTATTGATAAGACATCATAATGTTTATAAGTCATCATGGTGTAGATAAGACATCATGGTGTTGATAAGACATCATGGTGTTGATAAGACATCATGGTGTTGATAGGACAACATGGTGTTGATAGGACAACATGGTGTAGAGTGCTGATAAGACATCATGGTGTTGATAAGACATCATGGTGTTGATAAGACATCATGGTGTAGAGTGCTGATAAGACATCATGGTGTTGATAAGACAACATGGTGTAGAGTGCTGATAAGACATCATGGTGTAGATAAGACATCATAATGTTTATCAGTCATCATGGTGTTGATAAGACATCATGGTGTTGATAAGATATCATGGTGTTGATAGGACAACATGGTGTAGAGTGTTGATAAGACATCATGGTGTTGATAAGACATCATAATGTTTATAAGTCATCATGGTGTAGATAAGACATCATGGTATTGATAAGACATCATGGTGTTGATAAGTCATCATGGTATTGATAAGACATCATGGTGTTGATAAGTCATCACGGTGTAGATAAGACATCATGGTATTGATAAGACATCATGGTGTTGATAAGTCATCATGGTATTGATAAGACATCATGGTGTTTATAAGTCATCATGGTGTAGATAAGACATCATGGTATTGATAAGACATCATGGTGTAGATAAGACATCATGGTATTGATAAGACATCATAATGTTTATAAGTCATCATGGTGTAGATAAGACATCATGGTGTTGATAAGACATCATGGTGTAGATAAGACATCATGGTGTAGATAAGACATCATGGTGTTGATAAGACATCATGGTATTGATAAGACATCATGGTGTAGATAAGTCATCATGGTGTAGATAAGACATCATGGTATTGATAAGACATCATGGTGTAGATAAGACATCATGGTATTGATAAGACATCATAATGTTTATAAGTCATCATGGTGTAGATAAGACATCATGGTGTTGATAAGACATCATGGTGTAGATAAGTCATCATGGTGTAGATAAGTCATCATGGCGTAGATAAGACATCATGGTATTGATAAGACATCATGGTGTAGATAAGACATCATGGTATTGATAAGACATCATGGTGTAGATAAGACATCATGGTATTGATAAGACATCATAATGTTTATAAGTCATCATGGTGTAGATAAGACATCATGGTGTTGATAAGACATCATGGTGTAGATAAGACATCATGGTGTAGATAAGTCATCATGGTGTAGATAAGACATCATGGTATTGATAAGACATCATGGTGTAGATAAGACATCATGGTATTGATAAGACATCATGGTGTAGATAAGACATCATGGTATTGATAAGACATCATAATGTTTATAAGTCATCATGGTGTAGATAAGACATCATGGTATTGATAAGACATCATGGTGTAGATAAGTCATCATGGTGTAGATAAGTCATCATGGTATTGATAAGACATCATGGTGTTTATAAGTCATCATGGTGTAGATAAGACATCATGGTATTGATAAGACATCATGGTGTAGATAAGACATCATGGTATTGATAAGACATCATAATGTTTATAAGTCATCATGGTGTAGATAAGACATCATGGTGTTGATAAGACATCATGGTGTTGATAAGACATCATGGTGTTGATAGGACAACATGGTGTAGAGTGTTGATAAGACATCATGGTGTAGATAAGACATCATGGTGTTGATAAGACATCATAATCTTTATAAGTCATTATGGTGTAGATAAGACATCATGGTGTTGATAAGACATCATTGTGTTGATAGGACATCATGGTGTTGATAGGACAACATGGTGTAGAGTGCTGATAAGACATCATGTTATTGATAAGACATCATAATGTTTATAAGTCATCATGGTGTTGATAAGACATCATGGTGTTGATAAGACATCATGGTGTTGATAGGACAACATGGTGTAGAGTGTTGATAAGACATCATGGTGTAGATAAGACATCATGGTGTTGATAAGACATCATGGTGTAGATAGGACATCATGGTGTAGATAGGACACCATGGTGTAGATAGGACAACATGGTGTAGAGTGTTGATAAGACATCATGGTGTTGATAAGACATCATGGTGTAGATAAGACATCATGGTGTAGATAGGACAACATGGTGTTGATAGGCCAACATGGTGTAGAGTGTTGATAAGACATCATGGTGTAGATAAGACATCATGGTGTTGATAGGACAACATGGTGTTGATAAGACATCATGGTGTAGATAAGACATCATGGTGTAGATAGGACAACATGGTGTCGATAGGACAACATGGTGTAGAGTGTTGATAAGACATCATGGTGTTGATAAGACATCATGGTGTAGATAAGACATCATGGTGTTGATAGGACAACATGGTGTTGATATGACATCATGGTGTAGATAAGACATCATGGTGTAGATAGGACAACATGGTGTTGATAGGACAACATGGTGTAGAGTGTTGATAAGACATCATGGTGTTGATAAGACATCATGGTGTAGATAAGACATCATGGTGTAGATAGGACAACATGGTGTAGAGTGTTGATAATACATCATAGTGTAGATAAGACATCATGGTGTAGATAAGACATCATGGTGTTGATAAGACATCATGGTGTTGACAGGACAACATGGTGTAGAGTGTTGATAAGACATCATGGTGTAGATAAGACATCATGGTGTTGATAAGACATCATAATGTTTATAAGTCATGATGGTGTAGATAAGACATCATGGTGTTGATAAGACATCATGGTGTTGATAGGACATCATGGTGTTGATAGGACAACATGGTGTAGAGTGCTGATAAGACATCATGGTATTGATAAGACATCATAATGTTTATAAGTCATCATGGTGTTGATAAGACATCATGGTGTTGATAGGACAACATGGTGTTGATAAGACATCATGGTGTTGATAGGACAATATGGTGTAGAGTGTTGATAAGACATCATGGTGTAGATAAGACATCATGGTATTGATAAGACATCATAATGTTTATAAGTCATCATGGTGTAGATAAGACATCATGGTGTTGATAAGACATCATGGTGTTGATAGGACATCATGGTGTAGATAAGACATCATGGTATTGATAAGACATCATAATGTTTATAAGTCATCATGGTGTAGATAAGACATCATGGTGTTGATAAGACATCATGGTGTTGATTAGACATCATGGTGTTGATAGGACAACATGGTGTAGAGTGTTGATAAGACATCATGGTGTAGATAAGACATCATGGTGTTGATAAGACATCATAATCTTTATAAGTCATTATGGTGTAGATAAGACATCATGGTGTTGATAAGACATCATTGTGTTGATAGGACATCATGGTGTTGATAGGACAACATGGTGTAGAGTGCTGATAAGACATCATGGTATTGATAAGACATCATAATGTTTATAAGTCATCATGGTGTTGATAAGACATCATGGTGTTGATAAGACATCATGGTGTTGATAGGACAACATGGTGTAGAGTGTTGATAAGACATCATGGTGTAGATAAGACATCATGGTGTTGATAAGACATCATGGTGTAGATAGGACATCATGGTGTAGATAGGACAACATGGTGTAGATAGGACAACATGGTGTAGAGTGTTGATAAGACATCATGGTGTTGATAAGACATCATGGTGTAGATAAGACATCATGGTGTAGATAGGACAACATGGTGTTGATAGGCCAACATGGTGTAGAGTGTTGATAAGACATCATGGTGTAGATAAGACATCATGGTGTTGATAGGACAACATGGTGTTGATAAGACATCATGGTGTAGATAAGACATCATGGTGTAGATAGGACAACATGGTGTCGATAGGACAACATGGTGTAGAGTGTTGATAAGACATCATGGTGTTGATAAGACATCATGGTGTAGATAAGATATCATGGTGTAGATAGGACAACATGGTGTTGATAGGACAACATGGTGTAGAGTGTTGATAAGACATCATGGTGTTGATAAGACATCATGGTGTAGATAAGACATCATGGTGTTGATAGGACAACATGGTGTTGATATGACATCATGGTGTAGATAAGACATCATGGTGTAGATAGGACAACATGGTGTTGATAGGACAACATGGTGTAGAGTGTTGATAAGACATTATGGTGTTGATAAGACATCATGGTGTAGATAAGACATCATGGTGTAGATAGGACAACATGGTGTAGAGTGTTGATAATACATCATAGTGTAGATAAGACATCATGGTGTAGATAAGACATCATGGTGTTGATAAGACATCATGGTGTTGACAGGACAACATGGTGTAGAGTGTTGATAAGACATCATGGTGTAGATAAGACATCATGGTGTTGATAAGACATCATAATGTTTATAAGTCATGATGGTGTAGATAAGACATCATGGTGTTGATAAGACATCATGGTGTTGATAGGACATCATGGTGTTGATAGGACAACATGGTGTAGAGTGCTGATAAGACATCATGGTATTGATAAGACATCATAATGTTTATAAGTCATCATGGTGTTGATAAGACATCATGGTGTTGATAGGACAACATGGTGTTGATAAGACATCATGGTGTTGATAGGACAACATGGTGTAGAGTGTTGATAAGACATCATGGTGTAGATAAGACATCATGGTATTGATAAGACATCATAATGTTTATAAGTCATCATGGTGTAGATAAGACATCATGGTGTTGATAAGACATCATGGTGTTGATAGGACATCATGGTGTTGATAGGACATCATAATGTTTATAAGTCATCACGGTGTTGATAAGACATCATGGTGTTGATAAGACATCATGGTGTTGATAGGACAATATGGTGTAGAGTGTTAATAAGACATCATGGTATTGATAAGACATCATAATGTTTATAAGTCATCATGGTGTTGATAAGACATCATGGTGTTGATAAGACATCATCGTGTTGATAGGACAACATGGTGTTGAGTGTTGATAAGACATCATGGTGTTGATAAGACATCATAATGTTTATAAGTCATCATGGTGTTGATAAGACATCATGGTGGTGATAAGACATCATGGTGTTGATAGGACAACATGGTGTAGAGTGTTGATAAGACATCATGGTGTTGATAAGACATCATAATGTTTATAAGTCATCATGGTGTTGATAAGACATCATGGTGTTGATAAGACATCATGGTGTTGATAGGACAACATGGTGTAGAGTGTTGATAAGACATTCACATCACTCTAATGATCTGTAAAATTCCAAAAGGGCCCGCATATATGGTGTATGCATTTATGGTTTATAGCAATCGACGTCATAACCCATAATAATGCAAAACCGAGATTAGCAGGGTTGTAAAATCAGGTGTCGTCATTCCATGTTCCTGGAGATTGCCTAAAAAAATCTGACGTTGACAGACAAATATAACCGTATAGTGCATGTACAGTAACCTTGGAACTTCACAAGTTATTCTATGATATCGTACGTGGGTTCGATGGTTATAGAAATAGGTAAACGTCTGAGCTATACGCCACATATTTAATACACAAGCTTTCGACTGTAATGCCGGAGAATTTATAAAGAGATCACTTAACAAAAGAACTTCTGGCACGAGATTCAAAAGCTTGTGCATTAAATATGTGTACGTGGAGTATAGCTCATAAGTTTGTCTATTTCCATAAGGTATTCTATACTTTATCCTTGTGCGCTATCTCCCGTTTATCCCGAGAATTGGGTCTGCGTGAGCCCTTTGATTCAAAACATGTGTTTGCATGAACAACCTCAGTGTGATTCAGAGATATCAGAAATAACAAAAGCAACTATAAAAGAAAACTGCAATGATATATAGTTTAAATTAGCAACGATGCATAAGAATTGTATCTGTTCACGATGTACCATGAAGGGACAAGAATTTTTCCTCCTTTTTGGAAGTCCTCTCATATCACTTTTAGTGTAGACACGAGGTCTTAAATAAATCAA
This sequence comes from Hanleya hanleyi, assembly GCA_036873755.1. Taxonomy (NCBI): domain Eukaryota; kingdom Metazoa; phylum Mollusca; class Polyplacophora; order Lepidopleurida; family Hanleyidae; genus Hanleya; species Hanleya hanleyi. Next base: position 61,257 of record JAVTVY010032783.1, read on the forward strand.
GGCCTCGTGAGACCATTTCACATCTCATGAGATCTTTGAGTTTAGAGAGAGCTTCAGTTGTTCACATCATTGTATATTATATATATGTACGGTGTACCATGGTCTCGTGTAACATACTGACACGTTAATGGTGAAATGGGAAAAGTGAATAAGTACATGGTAATTTCAGCTGTCAATCAAGTTTTGGCAGCTCCGCAACAGGGCGTTTCGGGGGAAACTAGTGAAAATGTCAAAAATTATAGAAAATATGACTCATAGAAAAACATGAACGACTAAGGTGATAGTTAGACTTATTATCCGCTAACCTCTCCCGTCATATCCCCGACAATAGCCAGACCCGTCCATACACAAATAATTGGCGCTCGCTGTACCACACGAAAAGGCAATATAATTTGCAGCACATAATAAATATCAATTATCGGAAATTACCTGGTAACAATTTTTGTTGTTCTGACCCGATTTTGTACGGGAAGATAAGGGTAAAACTGAATGTCGTTCCCCACGCTATAGTTTCAATATGTCGTTTTCAACTAAATTCTGAGCGAACATTAAACATAAAAAATACTGTAATGTCAAAACTTGAGGATTTTATTTCTGAAATACAATTTTGCCCTGATGTGTAATTTTCAACATAGACCTGACTGCAAATCACGCATAATTCTGGCTTCGTAGTGAATGACAACCCAAAGTATACTACATACTACAAAACTGTAGTAATATAGCCATGGTTCTCCCAGCTGCAAGTGGGGAAGAAAAGGTGAGTTTAGAGGAAATTTACTTATTAATTACCGTCCGTATTTGCTGGCCTGACAGGGGTATTAACATGTGCACACTTCCTTTCTTAGGTGGCAAATAAAACCAAGTATGTGCGCGCATAAATCGTGAGTATTGTCGACGATGAAGTCAATTTAAGTAAATCCTTTCACAGACAAACGCCATATTTACCGAGGCTCATTAAGAAGTGTTCTCAAATAAGAACGAGAAAATCCTCGGAATGCATTAAAGTCGATTCTAACCTTAACCTTTTGACGGATTAACCCATGGCTTTCTAGAAATGATAACATCAAAAGAAAACTTCTGAATAAAAAAAAACTACTTGTCTTACGTTTGAAAAATTTCAGTTTTCAACACGTGTAACAGATTTGGTATTTTATAAAACAACAATTTTCGGAAATTGTAAATGTGACAGACAGTGCATGACGTCACTGACTTCGTAATACTCGATCGATATACATGCGGCAGCACTAGGTTTGATAATTTGATTGGTAAGTGGGATGATTTGATTGGTAAGTGGGATAATTTGATTGGTAAGTGGGATGATTTGATTGACGACTCAGAAAACTATAACATGATGCATAAATCATTAAATCAGTTTTTCATTGTGTATTAGTTTTTACATATGAAAGCCTGAGCCCAATGTAATTATATCAAACAAAATATACATATCTGGACTGCAATCATGATAATAAGAATGTAAGAGCGGTAAAAGTCATGTATATTAACATTGAAGGTACGTATCTGCTTTCAATTAGACATCAACTGACATTCAGTTCAAACAGAGTAATGTATATATAATGTATAATAAACAGGTGTGAAAGAAAGTCAGATAGGTTAAAACTAAATCAGGTCTTACCTTAAAAAATCCAGCGCACCTGCAAAAGAAGAAAGAGAAAAAAACGGCATGAACTTTTGTAGATTTGCAAGAAAACACCGTTCCGCCCTGACCACGAGGATAAAGATCAGAGAGGCGAATACGTATGTGGAATAGATATGGGAAACTTAGGCCAAATTTACCATACCAATCCAGTTACAATACACTAGCACGTTTCTTACGGTTTCGCCACCTTTTGAAACTTTGAGCAAATATTTCCAAAATATCTACACACTTAGCATTCGATACAGGTAACAGCAGACTTGCCGATTTAGCTGTTGGGTAGAGAGAGGGATGGGTCGATAGCGGTCTGGTCGTGACTGAACAATGACGGGCCGGGATGGTCCTCCTATATAAGCGAATATATAATCAAATATACCGTCTAATGTTACACTTAGATATTATTCTTGATATACTGAAGCTTTCAAATTAAGGCCTGAAGTCGTGTATTTCGGGTTAGTGATTTCTTTTCCCTTTGTCAGGTGCAAATCGAAACGAAGCGAAAAGTTACTGTTTCTGGTGTTCAACAAAATATTGAAACAGTCACAAAAATAACAGTGGAATCCAATAGTGAACATTTGTAAATAAGACATCTTCATTAGTAAAACGACCTTCTACTTTGAAAGAAGAAAACAGAAAACAGCAAGCTTGAGAAATGTTCAAACATATTATGGTTGAAGTTTAGTTCATGATTAGTACTATTCCGAATATTTAGAAAGCTCATTTAATTGGTGGGTCATTAATTTTGATACAGGTTTATCTCTGGACAAAACGCAAAGTGCCAATACACTAAAATTTTCGGACGCCTGACGTGTCCGCTTGGTGTTCTTCACTTGTGCATTGATGGTCTTCACTTGTACATTGATGGTCTTCACTTGTGCATTGATGGTCTTCACTTGTGCATTGATGGTCTTCACTTGTACATTGATGTTCTTCACTTGTGCATTGATGTTCTTCACTTGTGCATTGATGGTCTTCACTTGTCCATTGATGTTCTTCACTTGTGCATTGATGTTCTTCACTTGTGCATTGATGATCTTCACTTGTGCATTGATGTTTCAAATGTTAAGAATAATGTTCTCTTCATATTCGAATGCATTCTTCAACAGGACTGTTGACCATATATTTCGTGGTGTGCCGTGCCATTACCATTTGAAATTGCGAACACATTTAGAATGCGATTAAACAAAAACAGATGTTCCAATTTGAATACTGTTGCGCTTATTCTTTCCGGAACACCAAAAGAGTGTTCAAAAGTGTTACATTGGAACACGTCTCGCTGTTCTAAACTGAAACACTTTTGGTTAGTGTTCTGGTTTTGGGTCATTACAAGTTCACGTTTAGAATTTAACTAAATGGAAAGATTTTGAAGACTGCTGTTCTTATCTATACGAGAACACATCGAGAACACATCGGGAACACCTCGAGAACACCAAAACAGTTTTTGAGTTTTCAAAAACTGTTACATTAGAACACTTTTTGGTGTTCTGAAGTGGAACACTTTTGTGCACTGTGAATGTTGCTAATACTATGAAAAGAGAATATCTTATTTTTTAACCGTTTTTCAGGTTATGAGAAAGAAAGAGAGAGCATTAAGGTTTAACGTCGCGTTCAGCAATATTTCAGCTATGTAGCGAAGATCAAACAAAATTCTAAGTATTCAATTTAATAACTTAGTCTTCCAACACATTAAAACATACATACATTAAAACTTATGCAACAAACCGATCTCTCTCAAATAACCTAAGACACAGTTCTATGAGAGCAGCTTGTGCACTTATGATGGATTTTCATGATATTCAAATGAACAGTCACAGTCCAAGCGTGACTGGCATACATTCCAACTATTGGAAAAGACTTGGAAATGTATTGTCTTGTCAGAGACGAAAGCTCTTATGGAAGCACATATAAGCCAATGTGATCAATAATTCTCCATGAACTGTCGCGGTAATAAGTCGTGATTGCATTGTTCAAATGTGATCGATTTCTTCCACAAAAAGAACAATATTAACCCAAAATTAACCGCACATGTAGCAACCAACGAATTAGAAGAGTGTTTGACTGTTGAATCTCTCACTTAAAGTTATTATTCATATTTATTAGATAATTATTTATGGAAATATCCAGCTAATGTGGACACGAAATATGAAACGAAACCTGTATAGACCGTGACGTTATATTTTGTAAACGACACGACCATTGTATTGAATACATTATCTGGAATATCACCGCATGTGGTCTTTTGGAGCTAAAAATTGATCTGAACGATATAACAAAAGACAGTGAGATTTAAAGTCGAATGTCTTCAGTCCTATTCCGTAATTCGAAATGAAAATCAATGAATTTCAACTCAATATCTCGACATAATTTTCAACATGGCCCGCAGATGCACCCATGATCTGACTGCCTTTGACTGCTTCTATCTTTCAAGGAACTATAGATAAATTCGAACAAATTCTATGGTTAATCCATATTCGCACTTTTAAATTCGTATGCACATTTCAGTTTTTTTTAACAGATAAAAACATGTGCACTGGAGCAAGAAAATGCCCAATACTGTATTTTGAATTCACCTGTTTTAATTCCGGTTGGGTCGTTATACTGATAGTATAACATATCTTCTAATAGATTCGACTCGTAACGATTTTTTCCTGGTTTCATCATGACACCTTGAGCCGTGTTAAATAATATATAATGACGTAAATACTTACACACTTTGCTATCGATTGTATATTAAAAGACAGTTTAAAGTTAATGATATTCGTCTTCGTATCCCGACAGTTCTACACATTTTCCTTCGAGTTAATGCGAATAGTTCATATGGAGAGGTAGTGGTTGGGTGTGTGGCGTGAAAAGGGACTTTTGTGATCCATTGTGACGAGTATAGCTTGTCCATCCCCATAAACTGTGTATCAATTTCATTAGTGTAAACTTTTATATGGCAAACCTAAGAAATAATCTAATGGAACACATCAAACTATACAATTACTTTATATTTAGGATAAGACAATTGTTATGGTAGAAGATGTACTCACCCGTCACATGCATATATTCCATAGTGTTTACCCGAGGAGTGGTCCTGGCAAACCTTACACGGTACATCAACTAATATTCTACCTGAAACAAAATACAAGTTTTCTATATAATTCAAGTTGATTTGAATCAACCTATACAACCCATCAATACATAGCTATATAAAACACAAGCCCTATGCATACTGTAGTATAGTTCTCATTAACAAGATCAATGTACTTGTCAAATAATATCTGTGTCTGGCTCTTACACAAATAACAGTATACCTGACCGTAGCACATTCCCGGAGCACAAGGAAATTCTTATCAAAAAAAAAAAAAAAGATCGTTAAATATTGTGGAAAATAAATATATTTTAAAATGAAAATACAGTGAACGGTTTATGCATTTGGTTATTATTTTAACAAAGTAGTTCTACTCATATATGACTTTGGTTATTATTTAAGGAAAAAGAAGAGATACACCGAAACCAAAAAATTCATAAAACTTTAAGGAATATTCCTTTGGTATAGCACATGTGGAATATTTCTTAATTGGTCAATAATTCCCATAAACATTTCTTGTTCTTATGGAATATTCCCTTGGTGCTATAGTTATGGAAACAATATGCCAAAGTCTAACGATTTTTATTCGAAAGAAATACTCTTCAATATACACTCGTTATAAAGACTATATATGACAATTGATAGTGTAGACATTTAACCTTGGGCTAAACAACTTCGATACAATTCTTATTCCGAGGTGAACTGGGCAATACAAAAATAAATCAATATTCAATCAAATATCAATACAACTACTACTCTCTTTGACGTAAAAATCCGCACTCACTTTTCTTGCAATCCATCCTAGAAATTCATGAAGTAATTTTCCAACTCAGATAGAAGTGATCACTACATGTTTACTAGAAAGTTAATTGCGAATCCATCATTCTAAATCTCAAATCTATTGGTCTGAGAATATGATATTCACACAGAAGTAGGTCAACACGCCAATGTCGAGTTTGTTAATAGTCTGGAACAGTTCAGTGGATCTAGGAAAACTCTTTCACTAAACGTGTTAACAGGGCTGTGAGCTCAACTTAAGAGAGTTACGTAAGCCGCGCCGCTATTCGATCCAATCACGAGGTGTGTGGCTCCTTCACAGGTGCTATTGTATGAGGTACTTGAAGTCAGTGTCCAAGGGTAAAAGTTCGCCAGAGCCAGTTTATTACGGCAGCGATTTGTACACATTGTTCAAGGGAATAAAGACCGCAAGTCGATTTGCACTAATCTCGACTGGACTTTGGATAATGACTGACTCTATAGTCCGACTGTGCTTTTACATTTCGCGGAGTTGTGTTTAATTTCAGGTAGGCATAATTACTGGCTTAGTGACTGTTACGTAGACAGGTATTCTTTTCTGAGATGGTCGAGATCGGTCGCGATCTTAAATCCACATTCTGACAATAATCCTGCTGGTCAGCGCTTTAATAGCCGGGGATGGACCGTTCCTTCTCTCTTCAATTGGGCCGTTCCTTCTCTCTTGAATTTCATGAATATCAGGGCCTCTTGACAGACAATGCCACTTGTTGATGTATCGGTATTATGAGCCTTTTCAGTCTCAATCCACGTCATATCTAGCCTAGCTGTATCACGACATATCTTCCCTCAAACATCTCCTGTCATCAGGAACATCTGAATGGAACACTATTCTTACTCACATAACACCTTCATATCTGCCTTAGTGAAGTGATGCATTCGCCAATTCAACGAAGTTTCTCACATGCAATATTCCAATACAATTTCCCAGATATGTCTTGAAACAACCTTGCAAGCTAATTACCTTTTGTTGTTTCCATGCTTGGCTAAGCATTCAGTGTGTGGCTTCCAAACGAAGTAACCGGGAAGAGTTCCTCTCGATGTCTGACTTTCCCACAGTGGAGAACAATAGCCCTCTTTAACGTAACGGCTTGTTGAAGAGGAAACCCGGGACTGCACGACAGGAGACTACATACCAACAATTTGACTTTGCTTTTTTCCATCCGAAGAGGCAAATATTAAGCTGTAAGGTCGAGGGCGGAATCTGTGGAAAGCTATATACCTGACTCAAACACGGAGACAGTCCAACAATTCCATAATGTTAATTTGATTTCCTAGCAGGGTTAACTTTCTCCGGTGGCGATCCCCTCGCTTCCCGACGGACGGTCAACGCGTTCTGTTTGGCCATGTACACCTCGTCCAATGAATTGTGTCCACAACTGTCCACAAGCCAAGAGAAAGGGCACTGTCTTAAACGGTCCCCATGTATACGAGACCTCTCGCACTTCAATCAAAGCATTGATCTATTTCCCTAAGACTGTGCACATTTTCACTCAAAAACCACTATCGGTGCTAATATTTTCACTGATTTCCACGAGCTGCTAATTTCTAATGTAAATTTCCCTCGTTGACATCTCTCTCTCATTCAAATATTGATATGCGAGACGAGGGGAGTTTGCCCTCTTCTATAATCCTGCCGAATGCGCCCGAAGTTTGTGTCTACAAACAAATCAACCGCCACAAAAAACAAATTTGGTTACATAGGGTGAAATGAATAGGACTCTTGTTAGGGGCGGACTGGCACACGAAGTCTCATCAAGGCAGACAATTTGGAACATGAGAACTGCGAGTTTTCAAATCAACTCATCACAATTGGCGTCATTTGAAAGCCTTGGTAATTAAACAATATTTGTGCCCCGTAATTTAAACGGCAGAAGAAATAATATTTCTCTCTCTGCACTAAAATATTTTATTGGTGATATTTTGGAAAAGACACCCGTTCTTTTGTTATAGAGATCATTTGTACTTTGGTTGACTAACCTTCGGTTTTATGACACTTAACATGGCACATTGCCATAATTTACAAGGTTCGAGTGAGAAAAGCTGGAGAGCAAGTCTTCAGCGATGTAGAGGACATGGGGTTCGACGGCCAGAATTTTATCGTTGTCTTACGAGGTATCCCGAGCAATCGCTTACTTCTGTCCTAAAGCCCACAAAAGCGGGACATCAACACGTTTATAAAGCGATTGTCTGGGCAGTGCGAGAGATTCGGGCAAAGATTTAGATAAATTTTTCAGACGACCAAAAGATACTGTATCGGGCAAAAATATTGAAAATTATCGAAGAGTGGCTTTTGAGATTTTCGTTCCTGAAATTTCTGCCCGGTTCTTAGAAAAACTAGAGGTGTTAAAATCTTCATGGATTGGACGAAGTTGATTCAGGCATATAAAAGAGCCAAGGAATCACAGGCCAGTTGAGTTTTTGGGTTCAGTTAATATTGGGTACACTGACTTTCATGTGCCAAGATACATCAAAGTAAGTGTTTTTGCTAAGCTCACGAGAATTGCATCCCAACTATTCACAATAACGGCTAACCAAAGACAAACCGATCATTCTTGCGTTCTCATATTCAATTTTAAGCGTATAAGATCGCAGAGATGTGAAAATAGATAATCAGACTAAAACAAAATATCTCTTTTTGTAAGACAAAACACATGTAGAGTTTTCTTCATCGTAAAATGAGAACGGTCTCCTACAGAAATCTCCAGTCTCTAAAAGTATAGTACACCTTCATCAAGCACATAGATATGGGATTTCGAGAATTTTCTTTTTGAATTTTAGTACTGCAAAGCACGTGTGTGAAAAGAGATTTTCCATATTTGTAAGCTCGGCCCATTTCTTTCTCAGTTATGCATTTTGAAATGCTGCAGACACTTTTTAGAGACACGGGATTAAGGATTGATGCTTGTGAAAAGCCCAGGTATCCTTCACCACATGTCGGGGGTTGCTCGCCAGTTTAACCTCCTCTTCTTTCATCTTGTCTCCTTGGTTCGAACTCATACGGTCTAAGGCTGCATGAGGGGTTGGCGAAACCAGTCACACTGAAAATCGCTAAACCTTGATAAACTTTGTCGACTTTTTATGTATTTATCTCTGACTTTAGTATGGCGAAAAGAATGCTCTTAAGAAGGGCAAACGGTCTCTTGTTGACGTTGTCGTCAAAACCTCTATTCAAACGGGGCGTTTGGCCGTCCACTAAACTCGAAAGAAAACCGTATGTGAGCTGCCAATAGACTAAGACCCCCATCACATGTGTTTAACTATGATAGAAGCCGAAGATCAGCAATAAATCCTACTCTAATATCCACAAATCTTCCCGGCTTTTTAGGCGTTACATTTTTCTGGGTTTACGGTTTCCAGCTCTGGTGACATAACATAAGTCGAAAGGCAACAGATTGAACAATACAATTGGACAAGTGTTTTATAATACTTCACAAAAACAGAAAAAAAGAAACATGGATCGGAGTGCGTTTTTATCGACCACTGGCTTGACATAAGTTTAAAATGTGTCTCATTGACTCTCAATGTTTCGTAACATACCATTGATTAACATTATCATAAGGATGACAGTTATTCCTTCCGTATATTAATTTCTTTCAATGTGTAAGAGAATGTTCATGATGTGTTGCCAGTATTGCTCCCTTGAACTTAAGAATAGCCCGTGTTTAATTGAAATTTTATTTTGCCTGCTTGTATCAGGTGATAATAAAATCATGCGAAAAATGGTGTTTCCATCATTACAGGGCGGGAATTCTTTTTAGACAAGAGCTTAATACACTTAAATATGTACTCTAATACTCAAGTCCATGCTATAGAGGCCATGTGATCATGCCATTCAAGATGTCAGCATGAACATCTACAATAAAAGCCTGACAGGATACAAATCATCGTAGGGATTCATTTTGGTTCTTGTGATCTTGTGATAAATATGCACTCAGTATATTTGCCTGTGGTGTCATAAGACTTCTTGCTTACAGAAATGTGGCAGAGATTTTGTTATAGGTCTTACAAACATTCAGTCGTATAGGAATATAGTTTTTTGTGTGCAGTAAGATTAATATTCAAAATTATTCATTATAATCAGCGAACCAGAATCGTTCTTGCGTGTCTGTTTCTTTCAGTAAAGTCATACTTGTGGAAATACTCCTGCCAGAAAAGCGTTTATAATTGCTGACGGATATATACTATGAAATGTTGGAGGATTATAGGATCATTTCTCATGGCTATATTGGACCTGTCTCACTATATGTCTTTCCTGAAAGGCCAATCTCATAGGGTCGTATATGATATTTTCTTTACGTTGGCGATATTCTACGATATTCTAAACGATATTTCTTTCTGTATAGTTCCCTATAAGATTGTTATAGGACCTTATTGGACTTTCCTACATAGTTCTAGTCCTATAGGATTTATCTACAAAATTCTAATCCTGTAGGATTGTTCTACAGAACTCTAACTTTGTTGGGAGTACCTAGTCCTCAAAGGGCGTGTATGTCTTCTAAGATTTCTGTAGTATCTAATATGATATCCTGGCGGATTCCTCGAGCAGTTTCCAAGGGACTATACTTTTACTCCCACGTGAGTGACGCCAAGGAAAATATTCGATGGGGCGAAAAGGGTTTTCTTTAATATTTAATTTTCCCAAAGTGTTTACATGCACAGTCACAGTCGTAAGTAAGAGACATTCCAAAATGGAAATGACACGAATTATTTTTCAAGGTGAATTGTGACTTTATACATAGGAAGGTGACTTCCAAATATTGACCGACTCTATCATTAAACTGTTCGACCGATACTATCCTTCAGAAAACGGGTTTGTGTTAAACGAGTATCCATGAAAGGTTGATGTTAGCTCCACAATGAGACCATATGGTCATCGACTTTAAAACGTTGAAAAATAATAAAGCTGATTAACGGATTGGGAGATTACAAAATAATTTACAATTTTATTATAATTCTGAATTTTTATACCGTTATTTTTCATAAACGAATATTTTGACTCTGCATCCGTTCAAATTATTTATAAAGTTGCAGTCAAATTTTCCGTGTTATTTGTGTCTTTTTATTGATTTTTCTCAACGGTTAAGGCCATTCATTCAAGAATGCCGCTAGGCAGTTTTTGCCCACTGATATAATTCCTTTTCCATAACTTGGAACAAAATGAAGTGAGGTATGGGGGGAGCCTCTATACCAGAGCTTTAAGAGAGATCTGAAAAATTCCTCACAGGTCCTGAGATCTAAAGATCAACTCGTATCAGTGTAACGCTAGAGAATAGCACTATCTGACATGAAACCTATGGTGCTAAGACAATGGAACACTGGAGGATTCTCTGGAAGGCCTTTGCCAACAGAATCAGTTGCCATTGCCTCGACCGCCTTCCTAACTGCCGTGTGAATCTGTGTACACAAGACTTGGACCGTCTTGACAGGGGCTTTTCCTCATCGCCTTCTTTCACTTTTCCCTGTCACATTGCGTGTCACGTTTACAGACGGTTCTCTTCTTAGCTGTCTTCACGCGCTCACAAACCCCTCCAGTTGACCTACGTGAGACAGCGCCAGCGAACAATCATACCCTCTGGCCCCAACATGGGCGCTTCTCTCCAGTTAACCGCGGAGGCGGGCATCAAAGAACTTTTCGGCCTCATTCGATCGTATTGGTACAAGTTAATACATGATTGTAAGCCATAGAGATAGGGAAGGAATGATGCTCAGTTTCCCCCTGTTTGGTTAAGACGAGAAACCGTGTGGAGAGACAGAAGCCTCTTCCGCTCTATCAGAGCTTTCGATGTGCTCTAAACTTCAACAGCGGAAGTCTCTAAAATTAAAGGCACAAAAGCACGCGACATTGTCAGCCGAAAGAGAGGCTCAGAGAAAGGATTCTGAGAGGACAATTCAAGGCAGCCGGTTCAATAACGATCATCAGGAGTAATTAAGTAGCTGTTCTTTGTGATGATATTATAAACATATACCTTGACATTTTTGGTCTTATTGTACATATGTTGAATTTTATACTGTTATCGTCACTGTAATTGGACACTTGTGTCTGTAGTGATTGAAGTGCAATAAATAAATAAACATACCACAGACCAGTAGATGGCAATCACTTGGAGTTATTTTGTCCAACTTTAGCTATACGAGAAAGCTAATTACATTACATGGTATACTGGGGATTATAAAGTGTTGCTCCCCCCTGCCATCCCATCTCTCCCCTGAAAATTATCTATAACAATCTGGTAAACATGAATTATTGAATATAAAATGTGGTTTCATCCATAAGACCAACTCACGAATACTACTGCATATGTTTTTTTTAAATATATGTTTTATATTTTAGTATATAGAATTTTGCTTGTGACATACTAAAGAAGCAGAATGCCATTCAAGTAAACAGACTAGATAATTCGCATTAATGTGTTAATTTTATGTTGACTTATGAAACTGATCGGTATCCATTAATCTTCGATCTTTGTATTTATTTCACATGAACGAACTGGATAAATTTAAATGGGACACCTGATTGTTTGTGGTCGAAATTTTACACGGAAAATCGCAAATGAACAAAGTCTGTCGACACAACCCTGTTGTTAGAACGTTATGAAAATATTGAATAATTTCGTACAAGGTTGAAAGATCACTCATATAAATGCGCTGTGTATTTATACGGATATAGATTAATAGCTACATAAATATCACGTTACATATATATAAGACGTCTAATCTGGAAACTTGACTGTGTTATAACTGGGAAATAATATTAATATCCGTTATACTATATACCGGGTTATGATAGAGTGGAAAGGCAATCAGAAGTTGTAGCGAACAGTGAGAAATCATTACATTATTTTACGGATATTATATAACAAGTATAATGAAAATTAATTAAATAATTCCCGATACACACTCTCTAGCCTAAAAGTGTTAAATCTGTGTTAACTAGACAGCTCCTTCAAACGTGGTTCGTGTATAAGTGCTTGGAAACCGATTTGACTTCGAAGGCATATAGTTTGTTTATTCGACGAACAGCCAATTGATCCATTAGTTATATTCCGGTACCGTATAGAACTAACGAGATAAATAAGTTAATTAACAAAAAAAAAAAACAAAAAAAAACAAAGAAAAAAAACTCAATAATATATATTAATCAGTTTTTATATATATCAATCAGTTTTATTTTTCATCAGTTTCGTGTATTTTTATGTGAATACATCTCATTTCTTAATCCACATTATAACTTTAGGTACTTGTTATTATTCACGTCCACATTTATTATCTGTCATATTTATCTTCGTCTTGTATTAATTGAGCAAACTAGAGATATTACTTTTTAATTTCGTATCGGTAGCTATTAATCTTAGTTGATGGCGGAAACTACGGACTGCTCTGTCGTGTTTACCGCGAGTCTGAACGAACGATGTCCGCACGACAGAACCCTTGCCGTCCGTCGCGGGGAATTGATTCGTTTATCAAACAAGAAGTAGAAGGGACAGATCATATGATTCTCTCCTTTCTCCACTGTAAAAATACATCATTCAAGCTGTTTTAGTGCGGTCGTTGCGGAAGCTTGTCTGATTGTTCTATGAGAAGGGGTAGGTGGTTAAAGAGTCCCCAACTCCCATCAAATTCACTTGAAAGTAACCGCTTGGCGTTTGAGGAGGAAATTTGCTGTTATAAAGAAGAAACACTACCATCGCCAAGAATTAATAATTCATCGTCTGAACGAGCGAACTAATTTGTGAACGCGGAAGCTAGGAAATAAAAAGTTGCCTCTTTATGTGGGAGTACTCCTTTTCAGACTGAAAGCTATCTCCCTTCTCTGACGTTCTGATGTTTTCCTCATTTATTTATCAGTATAAATAATGGAACACTTGACGATATCATCATTCTATCTCGTGCACGCGCCCATCAACGACGAGAATAACTTCTCACAACTACATGTTTGTCGGTCCATGGAACTTGATTAAATGGTAATTGGACAAGCTAAACCACAAGAGGAACAAATTCAAAGCTGCATGCTAAGTGAAGTAAATTAATTGGCCCAATGCGATAGCTGCCAGTAAATATTTATTATATTGTTTCAGTTGAAGAAGGGTTGATTTAAATCAATGACTTCAACATCTTGAGGATCTATATGTTTTCCTATATCAGTTACATTCAAGTAAATACAGTTGACATTGTAAGACAACCAGCTATATACTCCCCAATTGTCCTTTACAGACATTTAATGTTCACAATTTCATAAATAATATTAATAAAAAACTTAAATGATTAAAATAAAATCTTAAGCTGAAAAATGTGCTTGACTGTACCAAAACTCATAATAATAGTCAAATTTTATATTGATAAATTTTAAAAGTGAAATATATTTAATGTGCTTATTTCTTCAAATGAATGACAAACCAGGGACAACTCGAAGAGTTTGTTATATATAAGCAGATATGAAGATATTATAGATATATGAGACCAAAGCTTAATTTTTATAATTAAACAATTCGAAATGAAAAAATCCTATCAGATACATTAGCTTTCAATAATATTCCGGCCTGTTCTAGTCGCCCCAGAAATTACCCACGAATATTAAGAGATCTGTGTGTGGTCATGAACAATCAGTGACGTGGGACAATTTTCGAGGTAAAAATACGAGAACATTATGACCGGTGTTGGAAAATCTTGGTGGAATCATAATATCTAAACCACGCGTAACAACAAAAGCAATATGCCAATACGTTATGTAGAAAATCAACAAGTTAGATTTACAAGGGAAATTGTTGACATTTATTGCTGGTATACCTAACAGAGCGAGGCAGGAGGACATTATTTATCGTGTCTACCGATTGTCATCGCTTCTGTCTGCTCTTGTAACACTAGGTGTGTTATTCTCGTCTTTCTATATTGTACTGTCACATATCCACACGAGCCATAACCACGATATTGTAAAACAACATATCGGTGCAGACGGAGAGTAGCTTAATAGAGTGTACCCAAAAGACGGCATATCTCCACAGATCAAAGGCAGATTGTTAAATGACAGAATCTAGAGGGAACTACCTAAGTGTATAGACTACTAGTACATAGCAATGAGAGATGTCAACTTACTAGAAGTCCCCGTCATTTTGTTCTTTACCAGGGCTGTATATCCCGAGTCAGTCTTGTGTGTGTTGGCGGTATTCCGCGCGAGGGACTCCCCTACTCGCAATAGGAATTTATAAAACCTGTATCAAACGCAGTGAACAGAGTCAAGAACTTTAACGTGTATAAATCGCCAGGTTTATCTGACCTCCGCTGTGTATTAACCAATGAAAAGCCCGCTCGATGACTTGACAAGCTCTAACTCCCAACTTGTTCATTGCTGAAAGGAATAAGAGAGTTTAACACAGTTCGAACAAGTGGTAGAAGCCATCCAAGCCCCTCATTGGACGACAGTCGCACAATTGCTGGATCGTCTGCTCTCAGACAATTGCTCCGAATAGCGAATGTCGTCTGCCCGCCAGGCAAACGATGGTCTAGCATATCTCTCTCCCTCTGCTTGTTAACGTCAGTTGAGTATGTTTTTCTCAGTTTAACATTTGAAACCGCACCGCCTTTGATGCGTAGACAGATAAAGGGAGGGCCAAACAATTAGGAATAATGCTTCGGAAGCGGCCACTACCATTGTGACTGCTATGCAGTGCTAATCCCAGATAACGATGTTCTTTTATGGAAAGCTGCAGTACTCCAGCCAGACTTCATTAAATAAACCTTCACACATACAGCCTGGTCCATCATACACTGCCCAGGAGTTTATGTTCAAGTGTCTATTTTATGAGTGTCTATAGATGCCCCTAACGTATCGCCAACTTGCTCTTTTCAGCTATACAACCTTATTACGGAATAAATATTCTGCCCTTCCACTAATTTACCGGATTATTCATTTGTTAGATTTAACCGTGGATATTAAAATATCTTTCACACCCGTTCAAAGTCTTCAAGCTACTAATACTACTACTCTCGGAGGAAGCTCAGGAATCTTGCGGAGAACAAACGATAGATTTCTGTCCTCCTTTACGAAAAGTATGATACATTGCTGTCAAGTGACTTAGAACTGAATAAAGGTGGTATAGATACAAATGTCCAATGAGCGCACTTACCCAAAACAATTCAGTCTATGATATTATTTTTTGTGAACGTTTTATTGTTTTATTTGCTGCTGTTTAACTAGTAGATAGTTTGACCGTTTGTAGTTTGTTGTATTGAGTGAAATCGAATAAAATTATATTTTCTAACTAATCTGACAAGAAAACATGGATTTTGTCTAGGTTTAATTTAAAAATAAGATAAATTAATTTTAATAATAATACAATTTATTTCCTGGAAATGGAAATGAACCTTAGTGATTAATTCCTTTCCGTGAAATTTAGTTTAGAAAGTATTAAGAAAAAAAGAATTTCAACATGTTATGGAATATTCCCGACTATATAGCACCAGCCGAATATTTCTTGAATTCATTCCGAGGCATGGTATGAAATATTCCTTATAGCATGGTATGGAATATTCCTTACTATGTTGTGGAATATTTCACCGGCATATTATTCTGCGAACATTCCATAACTTTTCAATGTAAATAATCGGGCGACTGTTGAAATCATTATGTCGCATATATATTTCGAAGACAGGTTCTAAAATATAAGTGTCGTGCAGATCTGACACACGATAGACAGCCGTTCTATGAAACATTGTCTCGCCAATTATCGAAATACCCTTTAATTTGAAATCCATGTACAGGTCTACCTGTACATGAGAGACTATGTGATAACATTGATATTTTTAATGCAAGTTCGAAATTAAGAATGTAACAAAACAACGATAATGTGTGACGGGGATATATCAATTCATGTTCTGTAGAGATTATGTTTTAATTTACACTAAATCAAACGGTTTGTTTCAAATTAAATCCAATTCAAATAAACACAACTCCGAATACTGTAAGACGTAACAGTATATTTAGTCGTCCAGACGGTTAAGTAATTATAGGCCTACTGTTCGTTAACTTGATCATTCTTACTCCCCTGATCGTGTACGTTACCAGCTAAGTATAGGGAGATGTTTAAAGACAAAATGATGATATTATACCTCAAGTCAATATGATGATTAATGGTTTGTTTTGATTTAATTTTTACTTGCCATTCGTAATAGGAATGCGAATATATTTGTCGCCAAGAATTAAAGGACGGGAATAAAACCCCAATGTGGGGCTTGTTCTGTCCCTAAAATAATATAAGACTGGTAAAAAGGTAATTAGATTATAATTCAAGGTTACAGATATATTCCTAATGTTGATGTGAAACCGGTCAGTTTTCAATTGAATATGCTCTCATAACTGATTTAAAGAGAGACATGGACAGTTGATTTAATTGTGAAGAGTCAAAGCTGCATATTATGTGATAGATATGAATATCAAACAATCCATATAGTTATATTTGTTAAATTCTGATGTAATTTTTTAACAATACGAAGATGGAACCCTGAAATTTGAAATTTATTATAATCGATATTTTATTGAATCAAATAATAGAATAAACAATTTTGAAGACATGCAGAACACTAATATAGTCGACAGAGATAGTCACAATTCCTATAAACTGCTAAATTGAAGATACAATTACTAGGAGATTTACTAGTCAGTCATCGTCAATGAACAATTTCCGTGTCTTTAATCGAGCTACTTTCATACGACAATAGTAGCACCAAAATACAAGTAGATACATCAAACTTGAGGAACTAGGAAGTAAAGGCGCTTGATAGAATAGTGTTGGCGAAACAATTTCTACAATATTGCTTTTTGACTTTTTTATAAATCGTTACGTTTTGCACAGATTTAACAAATGCTACTAGGCGAGATATGTATTACACCATAAGCAGGATCTTCCGGAATATTACTATCCATGAAGGGATAAGTTAACAATTTCAACTTTTGAGACTTGTCGTAACGTTGATGCAAATGTAAGCCTTTCTCATTTTTAAAAAAGGTATAGGCTCGGTGGATTTGATCAAATATGGTGGATATATTTCCTTCACGGCGTCACCTTTTTAAGAATTATCAAATTCAAGAGATCGCCAATAATGTTGTTGCCTTGCAGGAAGGGCTTTGAAATGGTTATCTTTCAATAATAGTCGCATTCATATATAATAGACCAGATATTACTCCGTCAAAAGCCGGTGGGTGATTTGTACCTATAATATGCTGTTATTATAAGGGTGCCCCCGAACTTCACATGGATATTATTGATGAGAAATCGAACTGATTGAGTTCTAGAATACAAAATCCATATTCTGTCAGTATCCTTGATCATATATGTAGTAAAACTGGAGAAAGCCTTATGGCTTCTAACGGCAATATAAATCGTTCAATTCTGGTCCTGATGAGGAATGGTTACATATAGAAACTTGAAAAATACAAGGTGTATACATACACCTTGTATAATACGTTATGTGTACTTTGTCGTCGTGTTCCTCCGTGAGCTTTACTTTCTTGATGTAAAGAAATCCTTAATCATGGCAACAATAGATCTTCGCGCTGTGAACTCCATATTGCAATATTTGTTCACAGAAGATTGAGACTTATGAATTAAATGTTTCGATGGACGTAGTAAATGATTATTGGGCGACGACTGGCTACTGATTGTCGGATTTGCATCATCTGGCTGTTCGCTGTAAATTAAAAGTCCAGTCTCATTGACCAACAAGATATCATACGCTCGGATATAAGTATAATTAACAAAGGCATCACCGTGCCAGTTGATACTAGATTTGAAAGAGGAAACGATCGCTGTTTAATACAGAAAATCTGTTCAGAATCGTCTCATTTTGACATCGCACGTAACATTGTGTATTATCTACAAATCTTGATAATATTGCAATGGTTAATCATTGCATGAGTACATGTATATCTCATGAGAAATATTTGATAAATCGAATAGTTATATATACGACAAACAGTTGTCAGCCGTTATCTGTTCTGATGTTCATGAAAAAACCCCGCATTTCATCGCATATAACCTATAGTTAAAATACCTCGCGTACCAGTTAAAAGACCTTTCGTACCCTATAGATAAAAGACCTCGCGTACCCTATAGTTTTCGACCCTCGCGTACCCTATAGTTATCAGCACCCGCATCCAGAAAATAATAGCCGTCCAGAAAGCACCCGTAAGTGAGCGATACCATATAATATAGGCCATCTGCAATAGGCATATAGTTACAGGCCCGGGGAAGCAATTCAACATTATAGAGGGGTCAACACTGGGGTGGGTCCGGGGGTGATTCCCCGGGAAATTGGGGGAATTTACCCTTAATTTTACGCACTTGGGTGCATCAGTGAAGATTTTAGGTTGAAGATTTTCGCAAATTCCGCCTTTCTAACTCTTCCAAAAAGGCAAAAAATAAAAAAATAAATGAAAAAATAAAAAAATAACTTCCTCGGGCAGATGAAACAGGATTCTCGTCAGTTTAAGTCATAGTCAAATTCTAACACCTCTGCAAGAAAAGGTCACTTCATCGGTGTGTAAGTTGTTGCATCAATGCCAAGTTGAATTGTTGTAATTTGTGGGTGCCAACCACGGAAATTTCTGGTACTAATTAACGTTTTATCAGAAAAGAGAGCCAGGTATCATATGAAACTGATAATTCATGAAGACCTTTCTGAGTTAACATTAAATCAGATAGAACAAAGACTAGGAAGAAGTTGGGACTTCGCATGAAACTGCAATTTAAAACTAGTCACGATAAATTTGGACCCCTGAAGGAAGAAAGAGGGTGGTCGGAAGTACTCCCCTGGAAAATTGTGAGATTTCAGACGCTTCTCTATCAATTTTCGACCCATTTCAAGGTACTTCAGTTACATTTATTGGGGGAGGGGGAACAAAAGTGGTCCTTGCCCCCCCCCCTCTTTTCATATTGGGGGGCCGGGCCCCGGTGCGCCACGCCTGAGTTAAAGAAAGACCCCCATGCACGCCTGAGTTAATGACATCAGATAGTGTCTCTTCCTTTTCGTTGCAGATGCTCCGCCATTTCTCCATCTCTGACTGGATTATGAGCTTTCATCTGTAGTTGTCGGTTTACCCATCTTGTTCAAATGTCCGACTGTATATGATTGAGAAAAGTGAGGAGCCGAGTGTGAAGTGGAATAGGGCCGATCTATATCTGTTAATACGAGGGCTTATTTAATGAGTCAATACACAAGATGGCATTTTGTGTGAAAATACCTGTAGAGAAAACAGAAAGTGACACCGCAATTACCAGCCCCGCATTATTATGTGCCCAGTCACCGATCATACGAGAAGTCATTTGCATATCTGCTGTTGTCAAGAGTTTGCTTACATGAGATCGTTTACAACGTATGTCACATTTTTCTAGCGAAAGGTATACTCCAAATTTCTTTGATGAAGACGATATGGATAAACACAGTGATTGATCGTAAGTCATTTCGACTCCGTAAGCTGCGAGTGGCAAAACAATCCCAACGGCCGCGCGAGATTATTCATCTTCTTTACAAAATCTCTCCACTAGTGCTGGGAACGACGGCGTACTCTCTTACTGAACGTCCATTCAACATGTCAGATTCCGCGGCGATTGAGAATGAATTTACCTCAAAGTCTATTTACGAATCTCGACTTTGAGCCTAAGTCGACAAAGAAGGGAAACCGATATCCTGGCGGTCAGTCGGTGTCACCATCAGTGTTCTATCAACTGTCAAGATGGTACTGGGTGCCTTTCTGAAGACCTCTCTGTCACTGCACCACGATCACCTGACACCCCATTCTCTACCTTTATCTTTTAGCTACTTTCTTTCTAGTCCATGTAATCTATTATCCATCTCGTGCTGATCTATTTCTGCTCGGGAGACTTTGTTTTCTTTCGATTTACCTGCCATAAAATTGCTAGAATCCTTTCGGTAGGAACTTAAACACATCATCTATGACTATCTAACCCCCTTTCATATCCCTGTATGTACTTGAAGTGTCGGTATTAACAAGAGCGATTCAATACAAACATTGCTCGATATAATATGTGCCTGTCATGTTTTCTCTCGTATATGACTATATCGTATTCCTACGAAGTAGACTACCGTCTGCAAATTGTCCGGTAGTCAGTGAGTGAGTCCATCCGAATTCTTTCGTCGGCAAAATAAGGAGAACCTTTGACATTAGAACCTTGATTTTTTGCATGAAGGTGCATTCGGGCACTGTTACCAGCAGGTTCTGAGCTGACCTACTTTTGATGAACATTTCTGATGATTTTTGATGAAAATCACCGGTGATTCTGACTTGGGCTGTGCCCATCTTAATATAGGCCGGATTTCAACTTGGGGTGGGGGGATTTCCAAGCGGTCAGTTCGCGTCGGAGTCCTAATGCCTACCCTACTTCGTAGGTCCTCTGACGTTAGTCACACTGCCATTGTAGAATCATACGATAAAAGAGGTTTCGATAATTTACACGTAAATTACACTGGCACGTAAATGTGTGGACTGGCTGTTAAATTTCAAAACGATGCAACAAACAACAACAAAAACAACAACAACAAAAACCAATATAAATCATTGATCTTTGAATAGTGAAACAGAACTGAATTCGGTCGTACGAATCGGTTTTGTGATTCGTTAAGCTCTTAATTACCATGTACCTTCAAAGCTATCTTCTTGAAATTCAAATAAGAATGGACGGAAGGGGAAAGGTTTCTTGAAAATATTAATCCCGTTAAGCTTTTCCTATCCACAAACGATGTATACGCGTCAAGCCTGTCAAATGTATTGCAGATCCTAACGAAAAAATAGGACCAACTTATGGATAGCCGAGGAAGAATTAGTTCTATATACATTGTAACAATTGGTTAATATACGGAACATGCCTGGTTTAAGCGAACAAACGTGCAATCAACAGTCGTTAAACAATATTTGAAACTTATTCTATCAAATGTTATCAATGCCATCCTTCATGTTCATCGATATATCGCCTCACAACATAAGCAAATCTGGACACTACAGTGCTGATACCACAGGCCCGCAAAACAAGAGTTTTGGGGGGTGTGGGCGGTGGTATTAGGGTGAAGTGTCGAAATATGGGGTCTCTATATATAACCCCATGCTTTATATAAATCCAGATGTGGATTTATATAAAGCATGGGGTTATATATAGAGATCCCATATTTCGACACTTAACATCACAATGTGGATTGTGGACACAAGAAGGAATAACATTGTGATGTTACATGTAAAACACACACAGTCGGATTCTGCATATGCATATTTGGTATGATGAAAGTCTCGAGAATCAGCATGAAAGGCAATGCGTAGGGACTGCCATGAAGTGAAATGGTATACAAGTTGTGTTACTGTCCTTGACTGGCAAAGGTATACAAGCTGTGTTACTGTTCTTGATTGGCAAAGGTATACAAGATGTGTTACTGTTCTTGAATGGCAATGGTATACAAGCTGTGTTACTGTTCTTGATTGGCAATGGTATACAAGCTGCGTTACTGTTCTTGATTGGCAATGGTATACAAGCTGTGTTATTGTTCTTGATTGGCAATGGTATACAAGTTGTGTTACTGTTCTTGATTGGCAATGGTATACAAGCTGTGTTACTGTTCTTGATTGGCAATGGTATACAAGCCGTGCTACTGTTCTTGATTTCTTCGTAATTGTCGAGTATCGAACAGATTACCCGTATACAAGGTTGTAATTCAGATGCAGGTGAATTGTCGATCACTCATCAGAAACCTGCTCAAACCTGTTTTTGAGATACTTTTGGAAGATGCACCAACAATTATTGCTCTGGACAATTGAGATGGGCTTCCAGTGAAAAAACAATTGGGATGGTGACTACATGGAAAAAGGTGTATCCTTCATTGGATATGCCAGAATCACTGGAATATTATCGATATAAAAGTCTCACAATCAACCACACGTGGTTAGATGCTTCTTTCCTTTCTGCAGAGCAATATATCGGAAGGAAATGGCGTGTAGGGGCCTACATATCTCGCCTATTGAGCTAGTTCACTTATCGGTACCAACATCAGGAACCAAACTTCATGACGATTATTTTCGATCACATATCCGTTGATTACAAAAATTATGCGGGCCATGTCAGAGTCGCAACCTAGTACCAGCGCGTGGGTAAACCCAAAATGGCGACCTTCTTAAATATTATACAAATATTGCATGACACGACGATTTGTCAGCTCGAGAAAGGTGATGTACAACGAGCGCGCTACAACATGCAATACTTGTTTTATTATACCGAATGTTTGAAAAACAATAAATGGGAATAAGATGAATAACAACTGTGTCGGTAGGACTAGGCCTGCAGAGTACCGGTAAGTCAGTTTCGAGCACTGACCCGACTGCGACGCCGTACGTATACGCCGCTAAACTCCGACGCGTTTTATTACAGAAAAAATGAGAGGGACCCCTCCTACAAACATATTCGCGACTGTCTTGGCGTTGTTACATTCAATTTCATAGGGTATCAGATTTATTTCAGTCACAGATACAAGCGTCTACTCTTGGATCATCATTTTCCTTCGCCAAAGCCAAGATAGAACACTCGCCACTTCCTAGCTGTAACGTAATTGGTTAAGAACTACTGATTGCCACAAAACTATGGAGTGCCCCTAATGTTATACACGACGCAATGTCTGGAGTCACGTGATCAGAGCTCGACTGTAATGGCGCAATAGAGAATACACACGATTCAAATTTTACTTTCATCGTTATAGTTGTTTCTTCCTAGGACACAACTAAATAAATACCGAGACATGGTGTCAGAGTATGCCAGGTGCAGAATTGAAGGATTTTCTGCCGACCACCTTGTTTTTTCGTACAACAACAACGGTGTGTGAAAAACGTTGGCGCCCAAACTGTGAGTTTCTATAAACTTGTAATCGAATATTCACCGACTGATTTGATTGAAATGATTATCGAATTGAGCTAACTCTGATTACTTGTCTGTGAGACTGAAATAAAGTCTCTATGTGTTGAAAAACAATGACTGGAGTTTGTGCACAATTTTCCGAAAATCTACGGAAGGCCTTTGGTGCCATAACGGTGAACATTTAATGATAGGAAAAATATTTCCGCGTATAAGAACAGTGATGTTGGCACCGACAAGTGAAAAAACCCTGATAACCAGTGATTTACTGATGATAAGCTGTACATTGAAAATCTATGAAAGCCCAGAATGGTCCAATGCAATTTGTTGAACATTTCTGAAATTTGGATTTCAACATGGGCGATGAAGCTGTACCATCGCCGCAGATTGTGCATGTTCCTATAAAGATTCCGTGGCCTCCAAAACTCGATTTGCGATGAAATTTGTCTTCAAACTGGAAGAAATTTAAGCGGATGTGGAACAAATATGAAGTTGCGTCTAGACTTTGTGATCATGATGAGAAATACAGAACTGCTACTCTGTTAAGCGGTGTAGGTCCTGATACACTAGATATTCTTGATGGTCTGTCTTTTGATAATGGCGATGACAGGGAGAAGATTGATATTGTGTTACAGAAACTAGAAGCATTCTGCATTGGAGAAACAAACGAAACGAATGAAAGATACTGTTTCAACCGTCGTGATCAGGAAACTGCTGTATCTGGCCAGTTCGCTAAGAAAACGACGTCTAGACAGAAGTCAAAATCCACTGATTAGAGTAATAAAGCAGAGTGCAAGTTCTGTGGCCAGAAACATCTTTTTCGAAAGGAGAAGTGCCCGGCCTGGGGTAAAAAGTGTACAGCGTGTACAACTGAATGATTTTGCTGCAAAATGTCCCGGAAAATCTAGAAAGCAAAACGTGCATGCTGTCGATACTGAGGATGATTCCGAGAGTTCCGAACCTGAGGAATTTGTGATGTCTGTATAGATGAAGGAAAACGTCTCTGTCGTTGGGGAATCTCATTTTCCACAAAATGCTCTTGAAGGATACTACTGTACCGTTCCAGCTAGCTTGTGGAGCCACTGTAAATGTGCTACCTGAGTCCGTGTATGGACAGATCTATGATGATCCAAATGTGGAGTTTTTGGATAATATTGCTGCCACGCTTGTATTGTTCAATGGAAGTGAAACAAAGCCTCTGGGAATACGGCGCGTATCTCTGAAAAGTCCCAAGAACGGACGGAAATACAGTGTTGAACTATAACTATTAATTGTCAGTGGTAAGTGCAGGCCATTCTTAGGTGCTAGAGTCGCTCAGCAGATGAATCTGCTAACTCTGAATACTGAGAACATTATGCCGGTAAATTCTGTTACCAAACGATCTCTGCCGAGTGACAATGAGAAATCACAGCAACCTTGTATGACCCAGCAGGAAGCCGCAACGCTGTATGGCGATGTATTTGAAGGTGAAGGCAAACTTGAAGGATTGCTTCACTTGGAGCTTGACAACACTGTGACTCTTGTTAAGCTCCCGTGCCGAAAGGTGCCGGTCTCGGTACGGCCCAAACTGAAAATGGAACTGGAGAGACTGACAAAAATGGGTATTCTAGAGCCTGTAACGATTCCCACTGATTGGGTATCTGCTATGGTAGTGGTTATGAAACCGGATGGAAGGGTACGTCTGCGCATTGACGTAAAGCCGTTAAATCGCGCGCTGAAGCGAAATCACTACCCGATGCCGACTATTGATGAGGTTTTGCCAGAGCTCTCCAGGGCAAAATTCTTCACTGTCGCAAATGCCAAGAATGGGTTTTGGCATGTCCAGTTGGATGAACAAAGCAGTTATCTTACGACTTTTGAGACCCCGTGGGGCAGATTTCGCAGGCATGTTTTGCCTTTTGGTTTGTCCCCTGCTCCGGAAGAGTTTCAGCGGAGACTCAATGAAACCATCGAAGGCCTGGAAGGAGTTCGTGCAGTACACGATGATGTGCCCATTTACGGAGTTGGTGAAACTGAAGCGGATGATAGGAATTTAGTCGCGTTCTTTGAGCGATGCCGGGAGAAACGAATCAAGTTGAACAAACCAAAGTTAAAGTTCAAACGACGTACAGTTCCGTATCTGGGACATGTGCTCTCTAATGCTGGGCTGAAGATCGACCCGTCGACGGTCGGGGCAATCAAGAAGATGCCGCCCCCTGCTGATAAACAAGGAGGTCAACGCATTCTAGGAGTCGTGAACTTTGTCCAGAAATTTGCGCCGAAACTCTCGGAGACAACAGCTCCCCTCAGAGAACCCTTGAACTCAGAAAATGAGTTTGTGTGGGATCCACAAGTCCAAGGTAAATGCCTTGAAGAGGCAAAACACATCCTGTCTGAACCTCCTGTGCTGAGGTACTTTGATGACAAAATTGAAACTGTTCTCTAGTGTGACGCCTCGCAAAATGGACTTGGTGCCTGTCTCATGCAAGAAGGTCAACCGGTCGCGTATGCTTCTCGTTCCTTGTCAATGATCGAGAAAAACTACGCACAAATAGAGAAGGAACTACTCGCGATAGTTTTTGCCATGGAACGATTTGAGCAGTATTTCTACGGTAGGAAAGTGAAAGTAGAGTCTGATCACAAAGCATTAGAGTCGATCATACGCAAAAGCCTTCACAGTGCACCAAAACGACTGCAACGCATGATGCTTCGCTTGCAACAGTTTGAGTTTGAGGTGGTTTACAAACGGGGAACACAGATGTTTTTAGCAGATACGTGAAATCGCGCCTACTTCCACATGCGAGGGAAGTGAAGGGTGGCAATGACCATATGATGATGATCGACACTCGATGTCCACCTGCAAAGGAGACCGAGTCCATTAATACGGTTGACTATGTTGATATCTCTGATGCTAGAATTTTACATTTCAGAGAGGTACTGAGTCTGATGAAGACATGATGCAGCTGAAATGCATCATTCAACAAGGATGGCCCGATCGAAAAGAGAATGTGCCATATAATCTCCGGGACTACTTCCCATTGAAGCTCCCGGGGATTGATCTGGGGTGTCGTTGTGCACATTCCAGGTCATGGTAATAATAGGTCTCAGCTCCACAGAGAGCTTGTCGTAAGAGGCGACTAACTGGGGCACCCGTAGGGATCCCGGGTGTGAAAAGGAATAGAACCCCGCCCGTGTGGTTTCCGGGTGTGAAAAAGAATAGGAACCAACGTCGTGATATGACTGAAATAGTGTTGAAAGCGACGTTAAATCATATTCACTCACTCACTCACCCATTCCGTGACGAACCTTCGATACAGAATGGAGTAGTGTTCAAAGGAGAACGAGTGATTGTACCACGAAAAATCCGTCGTGAGATCTTGGAACGCATACATTCCAGCCATATTGGTACACAAGGCTGTATCCGCAGAGCGCGGGAACTTGTGTTCTGGCCCAATATGGTAACTGAACTGGCTGCCTACATTGGCAAGTGTGAAACTTGCAACACTTTTCAACAGGAACAAGGAAAAGAACCGCTGATTTGCCTCGAAATACCGAGTCGACCTTGGGAGAAAGTCGGATGTGACATGTTTGAGTTTGATCAGAAGGATTATCTGATCACTGTGGATTACTATTCAGACAATTTTGAAATCGACCGACTACACATCAAACGATCCGGTGAAGTGATCAAATGTCTGAAAGTACAGTGCGCAAGACATGGCATTTTTGACCAGCTGATCTCAGATAATGATGCCCCATATAACTCCGATGAGTTTGCTCGCTTCTCGGAAAAGTACAAGTTTGAACATGTTACCTCGTCCTCGCGGTATCCACAGTCTAACGGAAAGGTGGAGAACGCAGTTAAGACTGCAGAACGGATCATGAGAAAGTCTGTTTCTGCCAAAACAGACCCGTATCTCGCTCTCTTAGATTGATGAAATGTACCAAGTGAAGGAATTGGGAGCTCTCCTGTACAGAGACTATTTATGCGAAGAACAAAAACGCTTCTTCCAACCTCGAAGCGGTTGTTGAAACCGAAAACTGTAGAAAATGTGCCTGAGAAACTCACGCTTCGTAAAACAAACAAACGCATTACTATAACAGATCCGTGCGCGAACTTCCCAAACTGAAAAGGGGAGATGTGGTGAGAATGAAACCGTATACTAGAGATAAACACTGGCAGAAAGCTACGGTTGACGAGCAGGTCGATATACGTTCATACCAGATTCGCACGGAAGATGGACGTAACTTCAGAAGAAATAGAAGACATCTCCGAATGTCTAAGGAGCCACGTCCTGGACAGCTTGAGGAGGTTTACAGTCCAGAATGTGAAAGTGGTGAAGATACTTGTGTGACCAATTCAGGTGTATCTCCAAATGAGATTACTCACTCAACAGCTGTTCGCCCACAACAAAGCACCACAGTGCTAGAACCTCCAGTGGGAGACTGGTTAAGAAGCCAACACGCTACCAAGACTTTGTAACTTAGTAGCTCAGCCCATTAGTGAGTGATGACAAATCTGGCTAGAGACTCTAAACTGATATTGCCTGACTGGACTATTCGATCAGATAATGTTTATTTCAGTTCTTAATGTTTCTCTGGTTCTGGGCTGAGTTTCATTTCTTGATTGTTATGTGGAATTCTAAGTAATGTTCAAATTACTACAAGGACACTGGAAGGTTGAGTTTAAAGAAAGTTTATTATTTCTCTGAGTAAGCTTATTGAATAGTAATGTTTAACTGTGAAGAAAGTACGAACTTTTCAAATCACATTGAACTGTGAACTAACTGAACTCTGAATGCTAATCCATATTTGAGAAAGTTTTGTATTCTCTTACTTTTCTTAACTAGTGATTGCTACAAAACTATGGAGTGCCCCCAATGTTATACATGACGCAATGTCTGAAGTCACGTGATCAGAGCTCGACTGTAATGGCGCAATAGAGAATACGCACGATTCAAGTTCTTCAGTTTACTTTCATCGTTATAGTTGTTTCTTCCTAGGACGCAACTAAATAGATAACGAGACACTAGCCTTATAAATGTTTGGCGCGCGCACTATGGGAGGCAACTCTTGACTCAGCGTGCAACAACTGCGTCGCAGGCGTGAGACATTTATCATGTACAACGCTGTGCCGTGGAATATTACTATGTTTCGCGGTACCGCAAGATAGACTACCAATATCCCTGGACATCATGATTTACGGAAGGACACGTGATAGGCTTTTTCTTCCAATGACATATGTGGAATTTACATGAGGTATGGTAGTATACAGATG
This sequence comes from Hanleya hanleyi, assembly GCA_036873755.1. NCBI lineage: Eukaryota > Metazoa > Mollusca > Polyplacophora > Lepidopleurida > Hanleyidae > Hanleya > Hanleya hanleyi. The sequence continues at coordinate 89,951 of JAVTVY010032783.1, forward strand.
GTTTGAATTTGAGTGCGAGCTCTTTCTCAAAAGGAACGGTCGTCGCGAGTAAGCAAACACACGGGTGACAACTGATCGAGACTTGGACATTACCTCAGCCATGATACATTGCCATAAGACTTTACTATTGCTGCAATTACTATTTTGAATTTTGCGGAAAATGTAATTTTTCCGAGAAGATGTCAAAGGACGAAATACTTGGATGGTAGGCAAACTAACATAATCCGTGAAGTAATTTCAGCCATTGAAATTGCGCGAACAAATTCAGCCCGTATCGGCGGGTCACATGCTAGTCACGTGCACTCGACTACCGTTCCCAGCTCTTTGACATAAGCGTTGGAAGGGTGAAAAACGAAGATCATGTTTCAACTAATGAATTGAAGTTTGGAGAACACGTTGAGGTAAGAAATAAGAACGAATACAGTTTTACTGAACCTGTGAGTTGTTTTCGTCGGTGGGGGGGGGGGGGGAGTGGCGGGAAACTGTGGTCCACATGTGCGTCCACTTGTATTTATTGAAGAGGTGGAGAGTATATATGAATATTAGTATCATAATTAATAACTGATCAATAACAAGCCCCTGTGACAAATTCCGTGAGATGAAGCAAAAATCCCCAGGGTTTGTCCTTTAGATGGAACTAAAAGTGTGAAACTTCTTGTCCCACATCATTGATTACATATAGTTTATACCTATAATGGATAATGTTTAATCTGACAATTGGAGTCACTGAAGAATGAGGTACAAGGAAGGGCATTCAACCGTCTCGTGTTCGCTTATGAATGCAAGAACACCGATACCAGAATTGGACCGTGGCTTGTAGGATCATTAGTGTAACTTTAGTCTCGTTTTCAGTAAGGAGGCGGATCTGGGGATACTGTGTATAATTCCTCTCCATCCCAGCCTTTACAGTTCCTGTCTTCTTGACATACTGGTAGATGTTAGAATGCCCACGAGATACATACTCTCGAAACGTCTTGGAATTCATTTGGATAAAGAATACAGTCATTGATTAGGATTTTATGCATAGAACATCTTCATGTCTTGTTCACTTCATTGAAAATTATTGACCGCTTCTCTCTTGTAGGAAACCATCTTGTGTTTGTATTATCTTTATTCCATACACATTCGGAATAAGTCTTTCCTTTGTTGACGCGGAAATTCTTTTATGGATGACGGTTGAATATTGAATGTCGGTTCTGACGTTTACTATGGCCATGGGGTTCTTATACACACGTGAGCGACACCACGAAATAGTGATAAGACCCCTGTTGTGTATGGAATTGGTGTTGACTGTCGAACGTGAAAGCTATTTCGATTATTGACGGCAAAATTCTATAGGTGACGGGTACACTGAGAAATACATGACCGTATGACGGGTACACTGAGAAATACATGACTGTATGACGGGTACACTGAAAAATACATGACTGTATGATGGGTACACTGAGAAATACATGACTGCTATACCTTATACTATAGGTGACGGATACATTGAGAAATACATGACTGCTATACCTTATACTATAGGTGACGGATACATTGAGAAATACATGACTGCTATACCTTATACTATAGATGACGGGTACACTGAGAAATACATGACTGATATACCTTATACTATAGGTGACGGATACACTGAGAAATACATGACTGCTATACCTTATACTATAGATGACGGGTACACTGAGAAATACATGACTGATATACCTTATACTATAGGTGACGGGTACACTGAGCAATACATGACTGCTATACCTTATACTATAGGCGACGGGTACACTGAGAAATACATGACTGCTATACTTTATACTATAGGTGACGGGTAAACTGAGAAATACATGACTGCTACACCTTATACTATAGGCGACGGGTACACTGAGAAATACATGACTGCTATACCGTATACTATAGGTGACGGGTGCACTGAGAAATACATGACTGCTATACCTTATACTATAGGTGACGGATACACTGAGAAATACATGACTGCTATACCTTATACTATAGGTGACGGGTGCACTGAGAAATACATGACTGCTATACCTTATACTATAGATGACGGGTACACTGAGAAATACATGACTGATATACCTTATACTATAGGTGACGGGTACACTGAGCAATACATGACTGCTATACCTTATACTATAGGCGACGGGTACACTGAGAAATACATGACTGCTATACTTTATACTATAGGTGACGGGTAAACTGAGAAATACATGACTGCTACACCTTATACTATAGGCGACGGGTACACTGAGAAATACATGACTGCTATACCGTATACTATAGGTGACGGGTGCACTGAGAAATACATGACTGATATACCTTATACTATAGGTGATGGGTACACTGAGAAATACATGACTGCTATACCTTATACTATAGGTGATGGGTACACTGAGAAATACATGACTGCTATACCTTATACTATAGGTGATGGGTACACTGAGAAATACATGACTGCTATACCTTATACTATAGGTGACGGTTATACTGAGAAATACATGACTGACATACCTGATACTATAGGTGATGGGTACACTGAGATATACATGACTGCTATACCTTATACAATAGATGACGGGTACAGTGAGAGATACATGACTGCTACACCTTATACTATAGGCGACGGGTACACTGAGAAATACATGACTGCTATACCGTATACTATAGGTGACGGGTGCACTGAGAAATACATGACTGCTATACCTTATACTATAGGTGACAGTTACACTGAGAAATACATGACTGCTATACCTTATACTATAGGCGACGGGTACACTGAGAAATACATGACTGATATACCTTATACTATAGGTGACGGGTACACTGAGAAATACGTGACTGCTGCACCTTATACTATAGGCGACGGGTACACTGAGAAATACATGACTGCTATACCGTATACTATAGGTGACGGGTGCACTGAGAAATACATGACTGCTATACCTTATACTATAGGTGACGGATACACTGAGAAATACATGACTGCTATACCTTATACTATAGGTGACGGGTGCACTGAGAAATACATGACTGCTATACCTTATACTATAGATGACGGGTACACTGAGAAATACATGACTGATATACCTTATACTATAGGTGACGGGTACACTGAGCAATACATGACTGCTATACCTTATACTATAGGCGACGGGTACACTGAGAAATACATGACTGCTATACTTTATACTATAGGTGACGGGTAAACTGAGAAATACATGCCTGCTACACCTTATACTATAGGCGACGGGTACACTGAGAAATACATGACTGATATACCTTATACTATAGGTGACGGGTACACTGAGAAATACATGACTGATATACCTTATACTATAGGTGATGGGTACACTGAGAAATACATGACTGCTATACCTTATACTATAGGTGATGGGTACACTGAGAAATACATGACTGCTATACCTTATACTATAGGTGACGGTTACACTGAGAAATACATGAGTGATGTACCTTATACTATAGGTGATGGGTATACTGAGAAATACATGACTGCTATACCTTATACTATAGGTGACGGTTACACTGAGAAATACATGACTGATATACCTTATACTATAGGTGATGGATACACTGAGAAATACATGACTGCTATACCTTATACTATAGGTGACAGCTACACTGAGAAATACATGACTGCTATACCTTATACTATAGGCGACGGGTACACTGAGAAATACATGACTGATATACCTTATACTATAGGTGACGGGTACACTGAGAAATACATGACTGCTATACCTTATACTATAGGTGACGGGTACACTGAGAAATACATGACTGCTATACCTTATACTATAGGCGGCAGGTAAACTGAGAAATACTTTATACCATAGGTGACGGGTAAACTGAGAAATACGTGACTGCTACACCCTATACTATAGGCGTCGGGTACACTGAGAAATACATGACTGCTATACCGTATACTATAGGTGACGGGTGCACTGAGAAATACATGACTGCTATGCCTTATGCTATAGGTGACGGTTACACTGAGAAATACATTACTGCTATACTTATACTATAGATGACGGGTAGATTGAGAAATACATGATTGATATACCTTATACTATAGGTGACGGGTACACTGTGAAATACATGACTGCTATACCTTATACTATAGGCGACGGGTACACTGAGAAATACATGACTGATATACCTTATACTATAGGTGACGGGTACACTGAGAAATACATGACTGATATACCTTATACTATAGGTGATGGGTACACTGAGAAATACATGACTGCTATACCTTATAGTATAGGCGACGGGTACATTGAGAAATACATGACTGCTTTACCTTATACTATAGGCGACGGGTACACTGAGAAATACATGACTGCTATACCCTATACTACAGAAAAAGACTATAGGTGACGGGTAGACTGAGAAATACATGACTGCTATGCCTTATACTATAGGCGACGGGTACACTGAGAAACACATGACTGCTATACCTTATATTATAGGCAACGGGTACACTGAGAAATACATGACTGATATACCTTATACTATAGGTGACGGGTACACTGAGAAATACATGACTGATATACCTTATACTATAGGTGATGGGTACACTGAGAAATACATGACTGCTATACCTTATACTATAGGTGATGGGTACACTGAGAAATACATGACTGCTATACCTTATACTATAGGTGACGGTTACACTGAGAAATACATGACTGATATACCTTATACTATAGGTGATGGGTATACTGAGAAATACATGACTGCTATACCTTATACTATAGGTGACGGTTACACTGAGAAATACATGACTGATATACCTTATAGTATAGGTGATGGATACACTGAGAAATACATGACTGCTATACCTGATACAATAGATGACGGGTACAGTGAGAAATACATGACTGCTACACCTTATACTATAGGCGACGGGTACACTGAGAAATACATGACTGCTATACCGTATACTATAGGTGACGGGTGCACTGAGAAATACATGACTGCTATACCTTATACTATAGGTGACAGTTACACTGAGAAATACATGACTGCTATACCTTATACTATAGGCGACGGGTACACTGAGAAATACATGACTGATATATCTTATACTATAGGTGACGGGTACACTGAGAAATACATGACTGCTATACCTTATACTATAGGTGACGGGTACACTGAGAAATACATGACTGCTATACCTTATACTATAGGCGGCAGGTAAACTGAGAAATACTTTATACCATAGGTGACGGGTAAACTGAGAAATACGTGACTGCTACACCCTATACTATAGGCGTCGGGTACACTGAGAAATACATGACTGCTATACCTTATACTATAGGTGATGGGTACACTGAGAAATACATGACTGCTATACCTTATTGTATAGGCGACGGGTACATTGAGAAATACATGACTGCTTTACCTTATACTATAGGCGACGGGTACACTGAGAAATACATGACTGCTATACCCTATACTACAGAAAAAGACTATAGGTGACGGGTAGACTGAGAAATACATGACTGCTATGCCTTATACTATAGGCGACTGGTACACTGAGAAACACATGACTGCTATACCTTATATTATAGGCAACGGGTACACTGAGAAATGCATGACTTCTATACTTTATACTATAGGCGACGGATACACTGAGAAATACATGACTTCTATACCTTATACTATAGGCGACGGATACACTGAGAAATACATGACTGCTATACCTTATCCTGCAGAACACGACTATAGGTGACGGGTACACTGAGAAATACATGACTGCTATACCTTATACTACAGAACACGACTATAAGTGACGGGTACACTGAGAAATACATGACTGCTATACCTTATACTACAGAACACGACTATAGGTGACGGGTACACTGAAAAATACATGACTGCTATACCTTATACTATAGGCGACGGGTACACTGAGAAATACATGACTGCTATACCTTATATTATAGGCGACGGGTACACTGAGAAATACATGACTGCTATACCTTATACTATAGGCGACGGGTACACTGAGAAATACATGACTGCTATACCTTATAGTATAGGCGACGGGTACACTGAGAAATACATGACTGCTTTACCTTATACTATAGGCGACGGGTACACTGAGAAATACATGACTGCTATACCCTATACTACAGAAAAAGACTATAGGTGACGGGTACAATGAGAAATACATGACTGCTATACCTTATACTATAGGCGACGGGTACACTGAGAAACACATGGCTGCTATACCTTATATTATAGGCGACGGGTACACTGAGAAATGCATGACTTCTATACTTTATACTATAGGCGACGGATACACTGAGAAATACATGACTTCTATACCTTATACTATAGGCGACGGATACACTGAGAAATACATGACTGCTATACCTTACACTACAGAACACGACTATAGGTGACGGGTACACTGAGAAATACATGACTGCTATACCTTACACTACAGAACACGACTATAGGTGACGGGTACACTGAGAAATACATGACTGCTATACCTTATACTACAGAACACGACTATAAGTGGCGGGTACACTGAGAAATACATGAATGCTATGGCTTATACTACAGAACACTGGTACTCTGAGAAATACATGACTGCTATACCTTATACTACAGAACACGACTATAGGTGACGGGTAAACTGAGAAATACATGACTGCTATACTTTATACTACAGAACACGACTATAGACGACGGATACACTGAGAAATACACGAATGCTATACATTATCCTACAGAATACGGGTAAACTGAGAAATACATGACTGCTATACCTTATACTACAGAACACGGGTACACTAAGAAATACATGACTGCTATACATTATACTACAGAACACGGGCACACTGAGAAATACATGACTGCTATGCCTTATACTACAGAACGCGGGTACACTGAGAAATACATTACTGCTATACCTTATACTACAGAACACGGGTACACTGAGAAATACATGACTGCTATACCTTCTACTACAGAACACGGGTACACTGAGAAATACAAGACTGCTATACATTATACCACAGAACACGGGCACACTGAGAAATACATGACTGCTATACATTATACCACAGAACACGGGTACACTGAGAAATACATGACTGCTATACCTTATACGACAGAACACGGGTACACTGAGAAATACATGACTGCTATACCTTATACTACAGAACACGGGTACACTGAGAAATACATGACTGCTATACATTATACAACAGAACACGGGTACACTGAGAACTACATGGCTGCTATACCTTATACAACTGAACACGGGTACACTGAGAACTACATGACTGCTATACCTTATACTACAGAATACGGGTACACTGAGAAATAGATGACTGCTATACCTTATACTACAGAACACGGGCACACTGAGAAATACATGACTGCTATACGTTATACAACTGAACACGGGTACACTGAGAACTACATGACTGCTATACCTTATACTACAGAACACTGGCACACTGAGAAATACATGACTGCTATACATTATACTACAGAACACGGGCACACTGAGAAATACATGACTGCTATACCCTATACTACAGAACACGGGTACACTGAGAAATAGATGAGTGCTATACCTTATTTCTACAGAACACTGGTACTCTGAGAAATACATGACTGCTATACCTTATACTACAGAACACTGGCACACTAAGAAATACATGACTGCTATACCTTATACTACAGAACACGGGTACTCTGAGAAATACATGACTGCTGTACCTTATACAACAGAACACGGGTTCTCTGAGAAATACAGGACTGCTATACCTTATACAACAGAACACGGGAACACTGAGAAATACATGACGGCTATACCTTATACAACAGAAAACGGGTACACTAAGAAATAGATGACTGCTATACCTTATACAACAGAACACGGGTACTCTGAGAAATACATGACTGCTATACCTTATACTACAGAACACGACTATAGGTGACGGGTACACTGAGAAATACATGACTGCTATACCTTATACAACAGAACACGACCTACAGAATATGGTCGTTATTGATACGAATATTCTAATGCATTTTAGGAGTCTTTAAGGACTGTTGACTGTTTTACGAGAATTAAGATCTGACAAATATAATTCGAGGAACTGACATACATATTAATTCTTCACATGAACGGATTCAATTCCTGATACTTTTAGGAAAGAAGTTTATACTGTTCATATGTTTTAAGTTCCGAACTGAAAAGGGTTCCCAATGCCGAATGGTATGAGAGTATTGCAAGGTGAATATTCCTAAGGCGGAAGTGAAAACTAGGAAGTGAGATGTTGATATCTGGGGGTCCTCATCCCTGTTTTAAAGAATAGCATTAAACGGAAGTTGCAATACAATTAATGACATATAAGATATATATATATCTTATAAGACCAACACAATTTGAAGTATTGAAACCAACCTATACATTCAGCAGATAAAATGAGTTGAAATTATACAGTCTATCTGCATTCTCTTGGGAATACACTTACTCGTGAATTCCAGCTTCATAGAAGAAATATTACAGAAGAAATATTACAGAAGAAATATTAAACAGGAAAATAAGTTGAAAGAAATAGGATACATTGGACATCGATCAAAAATATATCACTTGTTTGCGTTGCTTGTGGAGTTGCGCTGATACGATGCAGTGCTCACCTTTGACAAGCGAGGCGTGACGATGGCGAGACAGCTTTAACAAGAGGCCAGTGAAGGCTGTTTGCGTCTCGCATTGATAGATATGATAGAACATTGATAAAAATACGAGTAGCACTTGCCTCTACACACCGCCCACAACAAAACTCTGAAATTAACTTTTCGGTCGGGCAAAGAACATTTGAAATATTCTATGAAAAGATTGGGTGAAGTAATGATCCGTAATGAGAAATATCAGTTTTGGCCATCGCAAATAGCGACTTGTTAACTCGGCTGGAAAACGCTGTGACATCAAAGAAAGACCTGTTGCATAACAGTAAAGTAAACTACTAAGGAAAAATATGTTTTCAAAAAAATAATTTTTACTTCAAGGTGTCTTAAAATTCACATTGTATCACTTTACTTGAACCGTATTATTCAATAGAAATGGAATTTATCTGGGTGGTCGTATTATTTAGCTGTGCAAGTGGGTTAGACTTGTACAAGAAGATGGTCACAAACCATCATTGAATTTTCTGACGAACAGTCATTGGCCATTATACCTGATTGGACCAGAAATGGTCTGTGACGTATTTTGAAATGTTTCTATAATATTTGATTCTCAAATATATCAAACCCACCTTTTCAAATTTTAATCGGAATAAAAATCTGGGCCAGTTTGATTGGCTACCTCCAAAATTTGCCGTAATGGTGTCGGGCGGGATGACCCTATATCTGGCGGCTTTATCTTGAAAACATGGCGGTGAATGTATACTGAATTTTTGGTATGTTCGAGCGGAAAGGTCACGCTACCTGCTGTGGTGGGTCATTTGTGACGGTGAATATTAGGGAATATAATTTTCTCAAGATGTGCTCAGTCAATTTACTACATATTAGGTAAAGCAATTTTTTAGTGGTTTCTGACCAGGAACATATGGAAGCGCTTTGATATTTTCTCCGATCGGAGATAAGAACATCATGATGAAAAGAATGAAACGTTTGACTAAAAATGGTACCTCCTAGAGGAGACGACCCCTAATACCTTACCGTATCGTTATGGGGAAGACAATTGTCGTCTGGTAAAACGGTCTACGCACAATGGTGTCTCCTCTAATCTACAGAGAAAACATTAGCTAACAAATCCATCGATTGATATGTCACGGTATCGTCACGGAGAAGACCAGAATTGCGTCGGGCCATCAGAGTAGACGTCTATCTAAGTTTTGAAACAATTTGATTACAATAGCGCATAGTCATTACCCATAAGGCGTGTATCGCTTTGTGAAATGTTATAAGCAATACTGCTCCAACTTATAGCTGGATAATTTCTAGTTGTCTTGGCGTGACCGAAACTTATTTTCCTGTAAGGTATCCGTTTCATGCTGGAAATAAACGCTTAATTATTTTCCTCTCGTAACATCGTCACTCTGCTCACATACAAGTTTGAATAATGAACAGTCGCAATTAACACGTGACTGAGAAAACGATTCAGTTTGTTCAAGAATACCGACAAATGATAAAACAATACCGACAAATGATAACACAATACCGATAAATGATAACACAACACCGACAAATTATATAACACAATACCGACAACCGATAACACAATACCGACAAATGATAACACAATACCGACAAATGATATAACACAATACCGACAAATGATAACACAATACTGACAAATGATAACACAATGCCGACAAATGATAACACAATACCGACAAATGATAACACAATACCGACGAATGATAACATAATACCGACAAATGAATACAGTTGGAAGGTATGTCTCGAAGTGAGAGGACAATGCAATTTAATTTTTGTCTGCATTTGTGTATATCGGCGTCAGGAAGTATTGTTACCCCGTGGAACAAGCACGGCACAGAAAGTGAACTACGATAACGCGCACCTAGCAATTCCGCTAAAACATGAATATAATAAATAGAGTTTACGCCAGAAAAGTAATGGTTGGGATAGGAAGGAGGGCATGCACAGCCATGAGAAAAGGTGATTTAATGTCTGTACTTTTCGTACATCCTGCAATGGATTCTACTAGGTAGAATTTAATTTTTGTCTGCATTTGTGTATATCGGCGTGAGGAAGTATTGTTATTTCGTGGAACAAGCACGGCACAGAAAGTGAACTACGATAACGCGCACCTAGCAATTCCGCTAAAACATGAATATAATAAATAGAGTATATATCGCCGATACCTCTCGCCGAACCATTGTAACAGCTTGCCAGTGCGCTATTGAGATTTTTCTACTTTCTACTGACCCCACCCAGAGTTCATGAAATTATTAACTTGCCTTTCAAAATAGAACAATGTAACCTTTCGAACGAACTTGGGATTCGTCTCTGATTGTGAAGTAATAAAAACGATTTGACTTCCGTCCAGGAAATCAAAAATTTTGAGTTTGGAAAATTAAAATTGTATACATTCATGAGATACGGTAATTCATATTAATAAAAAAGATATTTTTAGACTTTAAATCTTTCTATTTCTTTGATGATTCGTCATGTGGAAGTTCATAAAAAGCTTCAAACATCTACAAATTTTTCAGTTGAATATTCTCTGAATGTGTAACTAGATGATATCTGCTCTTTCATGGGTCAGCTGACTTCCTTATTGAAAATCTTCCTAGTTTAGCACATACTGCACTATAATATCACGGTCCATGTATTTTTGCTTTCTAACTCTCCAGTCTCAAAACATACTAACAGTTCGTCCAGTGCAATCTGATAAAGCCAACACCTGTAAACATAGGATGTTGTTTAGGTGCATTTAGCCCCTGTCCGGTTACCTCTGAATGATACATTATAAGTAGGTGGCGGTCTTCGGGTAGAGAATTATGGAATGATGGCAAAGACCCATTGATCAAATAAACAATTTATGGTGACCAAACTGAATTAATTACTTGTTCAATGATGATCCAGTCCAACATACAAATGATGATGGCTAACCTCAACATGTGTATAATGCCATCTTTATGTCGCTATAATAATAAGCTTAAAATATCACGGTCTTTCCATCACCATTGGAAATTGCCGAAAGTCATTGACGTTACTGTCGTATGTTTACAATCAATTGTATTTGCACGTATGTTCATAATTCCATAAGGTGAAGAGCTATTTATGAGTTTGAACAGAATTGATTGAAATTGCAGTTTAAGGGCCGTTTCCCGTACGAATTTCGCAGCCCATCAACTCAATGTTTTATTTTAATTACACGTTACATTTCTTAGTTCGTTAAAGATGTTTACAAGCTCTGTATTATCAAGTAGATAAACAAATAAATAAATAAATAAATAAGTAAATAAGTAAGTAAGTAAATAACAAGGAATGGGAGGATGGAGATATAAATAGAATATAATTTTTTTTTGAACAGAATACTGGTCGGTGATACTGATATATTACATGTATTGTAAATTATTATATGACTTCCCATGTTACCCTATCCCCATTGGATGATCATTCTTTATCGACCTCACGGGACTTCTTCTGGAATTACCCCAATTTGATTAAAACCAGATCTTAAAAAAACGGTTTGAAAGGCATGGTAAAAATGGGAAGAAATGGGACACAGATTTTGTAAGAATATAATAGTGAGATGGGATATTGAGTAGCCAGTAATCGTTGATGAGGAATGTCCGTGTTCATGATTCATCTTATTCACACGAAACTATTATTACAAAAACCAATAATTTGTAAAAAGAGAAGCTATCATTATTTTTTTCATGATCCCGACGAGGCATAATGATGCTTCTATCGTCAATCCGTATACTGGCTACAGCGCATTGGTTACTGAACCAATGGTCCAACTTGTAAGTTGTACATTGTTACGTTCAGGTCCTCATGTCTTTATTTCGAAGTCTAAGGTGACTGCTATTTTCTCAATTCCTCAAAACCGATTATTAGCCAGTATCAAACATCTTCGTAGATGTTTTTCTACACATTCACATTCATCAATTTTCTTTCGATTCCGAGGTGTTCATTCCATCTACGAGGCTGACATCAGAGCTATATTTCAAGGAGCAGAAAACACTATATTTCAAGGAGAAAAAACACTTGTTAAAGCCATATTTCAAGAAGAAGAAAACACTTGTTATTAGCCATATTTCAAGAAGAAGAAAACAGTTGTTAAGCCATCTTCCCAGTGTAGAAAACTATGTATAATTATGTTTTCGCAATTTATTTTCCTAGCTGACCAATCGATATTGAAACATCACCAATAGCAGATTGCGAACAGATTCATAACTTTAATTTGCCGTCGTTGATTGGTATAGTTTGGCAGTGATTGTGTTCTCATTGTCCCATAAATACTCTGCCATTAGGTCACATTGGGTGAGGTTTGGCAGTTCCAACAGAACTGGAAATCTAAACTTCCAGTCATTTGCAACTTATCGCGGATCTCCAGTGGCAAATATCCCTCGAAGGCCATGGGCTCCATATTGGACTATTACGAAGTCATGTGACTTTTGAATAGGTCAAGCCGTCACTATCAAAGTCCAAAATAAACAATGGGACTATATAACTAAAAAATTTCATTGTTAAAACCGATATCGGTAATTTATATTTTCATACATGATTGTCAGTACATTCGACATAAATTTGTGGTCCATAGTGTATAATTTGCCTATCGACGGTTCATGCGCCCGCGTTAGTGGTTTGGATTTGAGTCATGCGAGTAGTAACGCTACTTAATAATGAGGAAATAATGACGTCAGAAGGTCAAGGTCAAAGGTTAGAGGTGATAGGTCGAAGGTCGAAAGGTTGGCGTTGAACTTGAGTGAATCAGGGGCACGGATTATTTGAAACCGCGTTCAATGAGAGCGTGGGGTTCCATTTGGGTTGGCGTTGCAACGGTGGGTGAAAGTTTATAGATCTCGCTACAGTTGAAGTAAAGAATATCAAAATGGACCAATAAAAACCAGTATGTCGATAGATGGAATTGTATATAAGGACGAGTTGTCTTAACGTATCATACTCTCGCTACTACTCGAACGCGCCACTGCCAGCACGATGGAAGAGGTCCTTTAACAAGCTATTCGCACAAACCTTTTGATTCTCATCAAAGAGATGACATGTGTGTGCACAATATGTGACTTGCTTAGACAAAATAAGATATTAACGATGGAAATGTACGAAAACATTATGGCTGTGAAGACAACAACGAGTCCGTGATCTGTTGAACTTGATACCTAAACGTGGTCCGGAGGCCTTTCATGCGTTTGTAGAAGCTCTACAAAAGACTGGAACGATTACATTAGCCCAACTGATACAGCCTGCAGTTAAGAAGACTGCGATCTTTGATTTCGGCTACAGGCCCGTGATTAGGTTCCATTTGGGGTACAACGTCTTCGCTAATGTGTGGAGCTCTAATGGGCACTCTTTGTCCAGTATAAAGACGGTACGTTTAACGCGGGAGGGCTGTGTGAAATTGACGAACTATGTCGTTGTGATCCACAACCTGATCGCTAACCAGACCGTAAATGCCGACCCTTTGCTGTTGTCAGAAGACGTGTACCGGAGTTACAGCTTCTACCAAGGATAGGGTAAAATTCATGCTCGCTGCTGGAAGACGAAGGAGTATAAGCGCAACAAAATCTATCCCACCAAAGACGGACAGACTTTGGACCTGTCTATGTGGTTGAATTTGAAGAGCTGTGTAGAAGACGTCGGCAAAGCCTTGAATGATTTCAATTGCGCAAGTCAATATATGATAGACGCTAAAACGGGGTGACGTTTGTTCAACGACCATGGTTAGTGAACAAGTGCCAGTGAAATGGTTTATATATTTTTGTGTCCATTGACTCGTAAGAGGACAATACATCCAAAGAACATAAACGTGGAAAATCTCTGACATTGCTTCAAAAAGGTACCATTTGCACTCATCTTCGTGAATATACAAATAACGTCATTGTATATAATAGTTTTGTCTTTATGTACTCGTATCGTTTATGGACTCCCTAGATCTGAGCTTCTCACTAGGTCCGAGCTCTCGCGCTCCGAGCTCTTCTGAGCTTCTAGCTCTGAGCCCCTCCCGAGCCCCGAGCTCCCAATTGTACCATCCCAGATCTCCGGGCTCCCATCCCGAGCTCCGAGCTTCTTCGGGGCTCCGAGTTCTTGAATATAAAGACGACAAACATCAGCGAGCCTTCAATCAACGTCGGGTGGCGTAGGAGACGAGAGCCATGCCGCCTTACACATGTCACTTGTGCTCTAAGTTTTTGTCCAGCCCGTTCAATCTACGCAGACATTTGCTTTCCTTACATAAAAATCGCGTAGGCGAATGTCTACCCACGCCATGAATGTTGAATAACGCTGTAGAGTTCACGTTCTCTTCTTCCGTCAAATCGGTACGTTGCAGCACGTTACGCATGTCTTTGTCCAGGTTATGTATTGCTCTGACCGCGGGCAACACAGGGAGTAGCTGTTGTTGTAGCGATTTCAACAACCTGGATTCCACGAGAGCAATCTTCTTTGTATATTCCATTACCTCTGACCGAAGAAGCCTGAGACGGGGAGCCGTGTACAGCTGTAGCCAGCGGAGATAGTAAAGCACCCAGAAAACTGCCTTTCTGTAAGATCTGCTTCTTTTTCTGTAGAGCGACAGTCTTTTTCTCTAGTGTCTTGAGAACGGTTTTATGCCGTGCCAACTTCGCTTTCTAAACATGAGTCAACGGGATTTTCCCTTTTAAAAGGTTAGAGGCGCATTCGCACAAACAGTTCACCAGTTCCTTATTCGCCCCTCTAATAATGGTCTTCGTTAATTCAGGATTGGCTGTGATTAACGCTTTTGAGCGTAGGAGCGTGTTTTTTTCTGTCTTGACGACATGACGGCTGTTAACGGACTGATGCGGTTCTCTCGATATTAAGACTTTTTTTTATAATTTACTCATGTACGCGTGCCGAATTTCCCGAGAAGATGTGGCTTCATAACCGTAAATTTTGCGGTGTAATCTATATCAAATCGATAAGAAGATAGGTGTGCGAGTCTGACGTGGCGTCGCCCAATTTTGTTTTCCCGGGATACATCTGTTCGGCTATCTTCGAAATTTGCTAGGCATCTTCTGGATTTTTAAACAAAACCATGTATTGCGTATTTAAACTGATGGTTCTATGCTCTTTGCCCTTGTGGAACAAATTCTGTGCGATGCATATGCCGCTTATGTTACGGTGATGACTGCTTTTGGTAAACAGTTTTATCACTTTGTCATCCGCTTCTAGCATACGATCATCGATGAAGATTAAGGGGTTTCCGGAGGTGTCCAAGTCGGAAAGTTGAGGAATAACACCAAATCACTCCGTCGATAAGCGGATGAATGAGTTCAGACTCGTGTTGTATTAGTTTAGAAAAGAAATAAGTTTTGCCGCTACCCGTATGACCTAATACCATGCACCTGAAGGTATGTTTCCAGTGTGTGTCCATGACGACTCAAAATTGTCCGAATGGTTGTCGTGTGTTCGCGCGTGTTGTTTAGAATGACACCGGATTTGCGTCGCTAGGTCTTCGGAGAGGTCTGCGCATACATCCCTAGTACAGATTTCGAAGACTTGAAACCTCCCAGCGTTATACACTTGATCCTCGAATAAACTGTCAGTGACTCGCTCATATTTCTCCAAAGATGTAGGGGCCCTCGGTGGCCGAGAGGTCTAAGGCGCTTCGCTGGTGACCGCTAGCCTCACACCGCTGAACCGGCACGGGTTCGAGCCCAGCTGATCCATGTGTGAAAGTTTGTCAGTTACTTGCCGAAGGGCGGTAGTTCTCTCCGGGTTCTCCGGCTTCCTCCACCAACCAAACTAACTGTCACCATATGAGTGAAACAAACTTGAGTGTGACATTAAGCCAAATCACCCCCCCCCCCCCTCCAAAGATGTAACAGCTCTCATCAGTCTGCCATGTTCCAGGCTTCTGAACTTCTGTAAGTACAGCCTGCTAGCGGGCATACCCTTCTTCTATAGAGTACAGGAGTAGTCTGAGCCTGAAAGGTCTCCTCACAAAGTAATATTGTTTACACCTCTGACACTTATAAAC
Source organism: Hanleya hanleyi (assembly GCA_036873755.1). Classification (NCBI taxonomy): domain Eukaryota; kingdom Metazoa; phylum Mollusca; class Polyplacophora; order Lepidopleurida; family Hanleyidae; genus Hanleya; species Hanleya hanleyi. The sequence goes on from JAVTVY010032783.1 coordinate 106,671, forward strand.
CTTTCATATGCGTTGACTTCACCCAAGAATTGAAGGAACTGGACCACCCTTTCCATTCCATCAGATAACTTCTCCTTCCGCGGTGTTTTGGTCTCCAAGACTTTCTCGATATGATAATAAGCATTCGCGTGTTTCACAACGTTCATTGTCGTAAAAAGTGCCTTTCAACTCTTCTCTGTTCATATCTTCGATTTTTAGGCGCCTGGACTCCGCGCAATCAGTCGTTTGACGATAAAATTTTATCTGTCCAATTCGGAAGATACTTTCTCAAACGTGCGCTTTACTTTAATGATTCTCACTCGTTCACCTTTTTTAAACGTGAATTTGGGTTCCTTCAGGCGTGCAGTGTCATCGTATAAATTGTTTGTCGCCTGTCTTTCGTTTTTCGCATTGACTTGTACTGGTGCCATTTTTATGCAGCTATGATATGGATGGTTGTACCCACGCATCAGTTTAGACAAGACGTCTATGTATCGCCGAGTATTTTTCGAGGTAAAATATTTCCATTGCCTTTCCTTGATCACACAACTGAGTCGTTCCGCAACTGAGGCTTTCGTCTGATTAGTGTGGAAAAAAGTACACCTCTTGATATCTAAGGTTGGATTGGACTTCTGTACCTTCATCGGTTTGTAGATAGACGGGGTTAAGACCACTCTTGAAGATCGTTTTCAAACGCATTGACAACGTTTTCGTTCGTTTTAGGTTTTCAAGCGAATGGCCCATGCAATTTCGAGAACACGTCGATACAAGTCAAAATGTACCTATTCTTATCGTTTTCTTTCGCCAAGGAGCCCAATTGCACCAGATCAGCTTGAAACTGTTGATCTATAAATTGGACTGTCACTCTATTGCGTGGAAAATTCCTTCGGGGCGTTCTGTGCAATGTATGAGTATCTTGCTCCTTCAACCTGTTACGGATCTGGTTGTAAGAAACGTAAGACCCGAATCTCTCGCAGACTAGTATAGCGATGTAACACCGCTATAGGCACCTTTGCTTGTTAGCGTGAGATTGGAATGACTGAATACATGTTTACCCATGGTCTACAAATATGCGTGCGCATGCAAAGAAAGAAAAGGAACACAAAAATGCAAAGTATAGGATATTTTACTTGTAAGAAAGAAACTTGAGAGAAAAACAAGTTCCCATGTATTCATTCGATATCCGTTAATACCCACTTTTTGGGACTAAACACGGCCAATACTTCAATATTTGAATTAATGTTTATAACTGTCCATCTACACTTGTAATCCACGAATTTATGTTAATTGTCAGCTGTCTTCAGCTTTTCTGCCAGAAGCTCTTTTCAGGCTTCGGTTTTCAGTTCGTTATCTCTCCATGATTTTGACCCATATAAGATGGGGTGAATATTCACATTACAAGCGTCCATTAAAGAATATCCGCATCCATAATCCAAAAATCTATTCCATATAACAGCATCAGCACCAAATTCACTAGTTCCTTCAAGAGATAAGCACTCAACAGTTTTCATTCATGCCGGCAAGACATCATGATGTTCCAAAAATATCAAATCCGTATCGCTGATCAGTATTCTTAATCCATATGATATCCGTTGTGAAGTCGTCATCTAGAGAATGATGTATCCCAGTCACGCTTTGATTGTGGCTGTTCATATGAACACCATGAGGATCTTGAAGTACATAGGTTCATACGGCCCCTAGCCTCGGGTTAAGCGGAATTAGACACAAGTTACGAAACGTAACGCCATAGATCTTGCACGCTACGCTCGTATTTTGCTATCAGCATGCGATATGTATCGCCAAATTTGAGAAACTTTGAGTGGAGGCGCTTGGTGGTATAACCCTGTTTTATAAGTTTCTGCAGTAAAGTTTTGTGACGTTGATTAAAATCGTCACATTTGACACAGGATCTAGCAAATGCTACTAGGCGAGATATGTATACGCCATATGCAGGTCCCACTGGAATATTGCTGTCCAGGAAAGGATAGTGCAGTCATCCAGTGAAGGTGGATATATATCCTTCACTGCGTCATTTATATAGCGATTATCCACAGCGAGAAGATCGTCAATATAACGTTTGGTGAATGAGAATGAACGGGGTATGAACTGATCGGTTTTTGAAAGCGCTTACATATAGTCATATTCATAAGAGTACAGATACAGGTCAGCCAACAGGGGTGCACAATTGCGTTCTACCCTGGTTTTAAACTCCTGGAGGATGAGATCTTCGTCAACCTGTTGTAAGGCCTCCTTCAAATACCAGTCGAAATGCTCATCAGGGTGCAGCATCATGCAATCGTGTCAGCGCTGGCTGGGATGATCCACTTGACAACTCTGACATTGTTCTTTCGTCAATACACCGATAACGGTCCACATGGAATTCGATTGAGTGTCCATCGTCTGGCACTGCCTTATCCGCTTTGTCGTGTAATGCACTATCGATGTTAGAGATATAACTCTTCAAATGGTAACATCCCAAGTGAACCCAGTTTTGCTAGGATAGATTTTGTTTCGGTTATACATGTTCGTCTTCCAGGGGCGAACAGGAATTTTACCCTATCCTTGGTAGAAGCTGCAACACAGGTACACGACATCCGACAACAACAAAGGGTCGGCATTTACCGTCTGATTAGCGATCAGGTCGTCGATCACAACGACAAAGTCAGTCAATTTCACCCAGCCCTCCCGCGTTAAACGTACGGTCTTAATACTGGACAAAAAGTCGGAGTCGGCCACATCTTTCACTCTCAGTCATATCCACGCAGGCGTTCCGTTAGATTTATTCACATTAGCGAACATGAATTTTACTCTGCCCATGGTAGAAGCTGTAACTCGGGTACACGTCATCTGACAACAGCAAAGGGTCGGCATTTACTGTCTGATTTACTGATCAGGTCGTCGATCACAACGACAAAGTCAGTCAATTTCACTCAGTACGATCTTTATACTGGGCAAAGGGTCGGAGTCGGCCACATCTTTCACTCTCGGTCATATCCACGCAGGCGTCCCGTTAGATTTCTTCACATAGCGAAATAACTTTTACTGTGTCCATGTTAACTGTAACTCGGGTACACGTCATCTGATAACAGCAAAGGGTCGGCATTTACCGTCTGGTTAGCGATCAGGTCGTCGATCACAACAACATATTCAATTTCACCCAGCCTTCCCACGTTAAACGTACGGTCTTTATACTGTGCAAAGGGTCACAGTCGGCCACATCTTTCACTCTCGGTAATATCAAATGATGCAGGCGTTCCGTTAGAGTTCTTAGCGAAGACGTTGTACCCCAAATGGAACATGATGATGACTGAATGTTAACAAGTGGTAGCGAAAGTATGATACGTTAGTGCAACTCGCCCTTATATACAATTCCATCACTGTACACTGAGCATGCGGGTTCTATCGACCTACCGGTTTTTATTGGTCCATTTTTTATATTCTTTACTTCAACTGTAGCGAGTTCTAAAAGTTTCACCCACCGTTGCAACATCAACCAAATTTGAACCCTTAAGCTCTCACTGGACGCTGTTTCAGATAATCCGTGCCCCTGATTCGCTCAATTTCAGTACCAACCTTTCGACCTTCGATCTCTAACCTTTAACCTTGACCTTTTGACGTCTTGACCTTCTGACGTCATTATTTCCTCATTATTAAGTAGCGAGTAGTATACCCCTGGGTTAATACTCATGCACACTAGGCGATTCCGGTGCCTCACATCTGGAGATTTATAGAGAATTTATGTTAAGGCTCTCCGAGAGTAAATCAGACCCCTCACACCTCATCCTCTAAAGTCGAAGATCTGTGACTGACCTAACCCTCACGCCATATCTATCCAAATATTAACCTGAATACCGTTGCTGTATTTTGTTATCGACGAATAAGAGAAACTTAATGGAGGTGATTGAAAGTTGACACTTGAAACTTTAATTTCACTCTGGTCACGTTGACTTTGATTGGTAGCAAGGTTATCATCAAAAATCATAGTGAAAAAAGGCAAGAAGACCCAAAGAGAAGAAATGGATCTTGTGGGACAATTTTAGTCTGTATCCACAAGAGAACTACCAAAAACGGTGAACAATTTGCATTGATTGGAATATGTATAGCGGTAGATATGTTGTTATGAAAGTGTCGATGAAGGTTACATACCGTAGCTGTAACGCGAGATTCAAAGAATATATATGAAATCATTTTTGTCAGAGAGGAAAAAACTAAGCTGACAACCGGAAGTATTCGATTGCACTTATCATCGGATCATTATCTGGTTACTATCTCTATCTGTATTATCTACGCAGAATAGTCAGTTGTAGAGAAGTTTTATGATCCATTGTAATTTCAAAAATGACTGGTACAATACGAAATTCACAATATCGTACATTAACTTAAAAGATGACAAGAATCGATTGAAGACTACAACGGAATTGCTATCAATGATTACAATATCATATATTCAGCCTAGGTCCTGTTTTAGTGACCATTTAATGATCTACTGATATAATGTCACAACCTGAAATTACTGTCTGACTTGTACATGCGCGTTTGCATCTTTGTCTCTACAAAGAGGAACCACATATGCAGCATGCTTTTCCCAATTCCCTGGTGGAAAAATTTTGTAAAACAAATTCCTTATATCGGGAGAAAATGATGAATTATCAGCTCGATCAAACAGTTGTTAATTCCGTGGACTTCTGATCACCAAGAACGCCGGATTCTAGCACTAATCATGCAGAGTGGGCTTTGGCTTCCCACTGTATAGACATAAACAGGCATAAGCACAAACATGTAACTTGCAAGACAGAAGCCATATGTCGAGTTTTGTCAACAATGTTGGCAAGACGGCAAACGGACTTCGGTCTACGTTAAATCTGGGATATGGTGTATCCTATGTTGAATAAAGAAATAATCAAATCCCAGTAAATCTCCTGATAGCTGCATTGAAATACATAGTAACATCAAAATATATTCGAGAGAGAGAGAGACAGAGAGAGAGATCTGTATCCGTCAGCTGAATAATAATTATAAAAACAAAAACAAACAAAAAACGAAAAACAAAAAACAAAAAAACAAAAACAACAAAAACAAACAAACAAAAAACACACAAATCAATATATGAGAACTCGTCGTTTATTTTGCATTTATTTGTATCGCTATTAATAAAGACCACTGGGTTATGCAAAACTTGATCCCGTAATACCTGACAAAGCGGTCTGAGTGGAAGAGATTCTCAGGCCATCAATGAAGATCCGAGACTATTACACCGTTCGTTCTCGATGACACAATTCAGAAGCCGGGTGTACTCAGATTTGATTTCGGCCCAAAGATAGGAATGAATTTTGCGTAAAGTCACCGGATATGGAATAATTCATATCTCCTGAATTCGTTCCAAGTTCACTCCGAGGATGGCTTTTCTTTTGTCTTTGGGGATGAAAAAGCTGTCTGTCTTTCTCAGCACGGCTGGAAGCAAGCCGATAAAAACGTGAACGTGGGAGCAAGGACGTACATGTAGTTAGTCAGGGTATTTGGGATGATAATTACGCAGATTGTACGGCGTGTTGGCTAACACAACCAAGACAGAGGGTTTACACAAATCGGTTAGCAAATCGTTCGGCGTTATTGTTGCCGAGAGAAAATTAAGTTTTCTGTCCATGTGACCTGAACATAACTGCATTGTCAATTCTTCGGGGTTAAGGCGGTAATGTCGGATATTGGTGAGTTGGGCTGTGGGGATTTTTTTTATACGAAGACAAAAGTGACATGCCAACAGCTCACCTTTTCGAATGCCAGACTACGGCAATATCACTCACGGAGCACGCATGCGTGAACAGATCCAACATTCATGTGCACGTGTTGTTTTCTGGGATGCACACAATGTTGTATTTGGCATCAGATTACAATTAATTACTTCCGGGTCGGTAGCCACGACCTACATTGTTTAGAAATTTGAGAGCAGATCTTTATGGATTTTATGAGCTGCGATTTTTCAGCATTTCTGATACATTTGATATTTCAACTTGCAGATGAGTCTTCAAACTGTACTTCCTGGTGTTGATTTGGGCCACTTTGGAAAAAGCATGGTGGATGAAGACATGATCAGTGAAGGGTGAGAAGGCTCCCTGTTTACAAATTGAATGACATTCTGTAGCACCAATCAGCTGTCAGTGGCGGTAATTTGAAATTTCCATGGTCAACATCTGTCAAGACTTCCACTGGTAATGTCCCACAAGGTAAATATTGACATGCCAGGTGGATTTATGCATTGTGAATTTTCTGGATTTTTGCCGATTTTTAACGCTAATACATAGCAAGTAACGAAATTAATAGTAGGCTGATGCCATTTATTTGGGGGTATTTTCACTCTTCACCCTGCGGCTGGATCAAGAGAGCAGACAAGCTATTGAAGGGTAACTCAAGAGTTTCTATTCTCCGGATCAAGTCGCTCTCTACCTTCGTGCCGATTTTTGACTTTGTTTCTAATGCTCCAACTTTTTCCATTTTCTAATTATCTCGCCAGATATGTGCGTGGGACTACCGGATCAAAACACGATTGTTGTCTATTTTATTTCGTGCCTAGCGCGTTGAGGGAAAGGGGAAACCCGACAAAGTCCTCTGTTTATATATAAAATCTCTCTCTTCACAAATCGTGTTTAACCTTTTGGACATTCCGAACAATATTCCCAGCTTGAATCGGACAGTATCACACGGAGAACACACGGGCACATTGACAGACCAACAAATCAGAGTCATGACTGATGTGAGGCCCATCACCTTGTGCGGCCAATTCTTGGCTCGACATATCTCTAACGTCCCAAATACTGTCCACTACGCAGTCAGAAAAAGGTGATAGCTGCTACCGAATTGGGTGTTGAAAGCATCACCATAAACATTAGAGACATCACCATCACCATTACCATCACCTTATTCTTCATCCAGATGATGACAAATGAGAAATGAGTAAATTCAAGGCCATCATATTTTTGAGCCCTTAAAAGTTGATGACCTAAGATTTACACTTATTAGTCGTCACCCTAAAAAGTGTTGAACCGGTTTCATCGAATCCGCGACAATTCGGCACCTTTTTTTTCGAATATGCAGTTAGCTTGAAAAGACCTATTATAATTCGGCAAACAACTATATTACTGGTTTTGAGATACATGTACAGAAATATATGGAAGAATTTACAGAGTTATATTGTAGATATTGTAGCAATTTCCCTATCAATCAGACATTTATACGCCGAGTGAAATTAAACTTTCAAGTTATTTGTAAAATATGTAACGAATGTATAATCATAATTATCTGGGCTGTAAAACATGTTCGTTACATTAGTAACTGGGCTGTAAACATGTTCGTTACATTAGTTTTATCAGATCTCAATTATATCTTATGCTTTGACTCACTTGGTAAATTTTGACTGAATTTGACATCTGGAGAACCACTAAATTTTTTTTTATCTTGGTAGCCCTGTTGTCTAAATGTTAGAAAAAAAAATGAAAATCTTTACTTTTATGATATTTTGGCGTGTGAATTAAAGATGCCGAAATGTCGTGTGACAAAATGTTCTCTTACCGCAATGTCACGTGTGAAAATGTCCTGACCCCGGTCTCATCAGCTATAAGAGTGAAGACCTGGCATCAACATTAAAAAGTGATGGGCCATTATCAGTTTTGGGAATAAAAAGAAATATCCGTATTGTTTTCTGTCCACTATGATATTTTTGTAAAATCAACGAACAACTTTAGTTTGGTTCATACATAACAATAATTCAGTATTACTATGTGATTCGATTGGGAAACAGCGCGGCTGGAATGTCCATGGGTAGAATGTAGTCAGAATATCGGCCTTACCATTCAGCGGTCAGTTATTTATTTGACACTTTAAACAATGCTAAAGTATTAAAATGATACTGTTAGGAAATTATTGTGAGAATAGTAATAAGTGAGTTATACAGTTTGAATCTTTACGTTTGGATTTATATCTTTATCGAAATAATTGTGAGGCTGGTGGCGTGAGATGACTGAATTATTATCATCTTTAGCGTAATACAATTCCTACTCTGTAGAAATAGAAACAAGGAGATAAAAAGTTCACAGATGAAGATCCGCGATATTGACTCGCTGCAAAATATAAAGTGATGTAAATTACATCATCAAGGCGTCACGTGAGTCACAAGTACCCCGATATCGACAGGAGCGCCATCGAATTTTTGTTTATCGGTATGTGGTGTTAACTGAGGCGAAAATGTCACTTCGATTTTCTGCCCAGAATTCCTATATTCTGTTTTGCTGTCATTCGGCCCTTGTATTGCTCCTGCCTTCTCGTCTTCTCAGTCTGCCCCGGGAGGTTTTAACCCGTTTTCCGGATAAGCGGTGATTTTACACCCGAGGCGACACGGTTGTTAATCTGAGGGGCTGGCCAGTCTATAGGAATCTTCTGAAGCGTTGAAAAGCCGGTCTCGGCCTAGTACTAATAGTACTGTCACCATACTAATCGTAGTATTGTTAGGTTAGATACCTGTTCACCGGCACGGACAATGCCTTACTAGTGTGACCAGAGAACTATTCTGTATTCCCGAACAGACCATTGACTCTGGGTTCATGTTGTATTCAAGCTGTTGTATGGAAATTTCAAATAGCAATAACAATCGAACAAGAATTCGGCCACGATAGAAAGGTCTTGATGGCAAGGGTTGACTTCGAGCCGATAAACAGACGGTGTTTTGTCTGAAGTGCTCTTTTCGCTTCCTTTTAGTTCCTTTGGGTTGGAGGTTGTTTCCATACGACTGATCGATTTATGGGTCCAGAGCTCGTTAACCTTATGATCTATAGCCAAAGTCGTTTCCACCACCTTTCCTTAATTAAGCATCGCACAATAGACACACAATAAGCATTCAGAATGATAATAACAGGTTTCAACCAACTGTGGACATTGTAGAATGGTTTAACTGGAACCAGAGGTCATATCAAGACCAGTACGAACGCTAAAAAATCTCGATTCTGTTGAGGAGAAAGGTTTCCATAACGCGGCTCGTTTGAAGGCTGTCGTGATATCTCGATCAGCTGTCTTTGTTATAGGACATGAATAAAACAAATGGGGGATAAGGAAAAAACCTGGAAAAATAAATATATAGACTAATGTATTCTTGGTAAGTCTGAAAAAGTCCGTCTGTCATATGCCAGACTGTGGGAGCCCATCAGACAATTCCCACATCTATATACGTAAACATTGAGGAACAATGTAGAGAATAAATTCGGTAACAGTTCAGTGGGCTATCGCGGAAAGTATAAGGTAAACGAGATGTGTTACCATATATATATTGATATTTACCTTATTCCTCATTTCGACGATCAATCAGGGTTGAAGAGGGGGGCGTTGCGCTAATTTCTCCCCATAATAGCATGCAAGTGACAGGAGGACCAACGTGTCTCATTATATGTGTTAAGGATTTGGTTATAACGCGTTACGAAAATGACAATTCCAGAAATGTCCTCAGTAACTCTTGAAAAACTTGTTTTCGGCGTAACAAAAGACAGTGGCTGTATTCGTAATTATATACATATATCTCCCCTAACGCGTAAGCGAAAGTGGCCAATCAGATAGTTCTTCCAATAATGAAAAAGAAACCAATCGGATTGTTTCAGTAAAGCAATGAATTGTCAATAACGTACTGTTTACGAAAACGCTTTAATGACGCCAATGACATATTGTTTACGGAAATGTCTGTAACGTTCCAACAAAATCCAGCAAAATCCAAAATCAGAAGAATAAGTTCTTGTGGCGTTTGCAATCGCAGATCAATTCTCGAATATACAAGGCTTGTTTTTATGCTCCATCTGCAATTCGATCGGAGCAAAAATGGTTGTGATATGTTAAATTTTATCACTATATATAACCAATTTAGCAGTTTACGTCATGTAAATATTATATTTTCTTACTCACTCTATGGGGAAAGCTCGTTCAATGAGCTATAAATCGAACGCATACAGAAAGCGTAACACATTTATTTTATATTCAATTATAAACTTTATAATACAAATGACAGATCCGACACTCATTAGCCAGCCCTCGTCCATGAAGAACTTCCGAGTTCATAATTGAAACACCTAATTCGCAAGACGATATTAATACCGAATCGAGGCAGGCATACCATGAATACATAAGCTAATTTCCTACAAAAAAGAAGCAGTCAATCGTTTTCATCTGTATTAATACTGATGTACTATTCTGCATGATTAATCAATCAAATTTATTGATAATTATACTCTCAAAATTGATATAAAGCTATTTTGAACATTTTGTATTTTTGAAATATGAATTACATGAATATTTAATAGTTTCTACATTTAGTAAGAATTAGGCTATACAGAAAATTCAGATAATAGCACAAGAGAACAGCCTATGACATATACAAGTAATACAATATATATGTTATGCACAACTTTCCTATTCTTCGGATATGTGAGGATTTTCCCCGGTAACTGCAAAAACGTATCATCTCCCTTTTTTTTATTTTTTTTATTATTATTTTCAGTTACGTTAGTACGGAAAATATGTGAGATTTGTGTGAAGTGACTTAGAAGAGCTGACAGGTAGTCATGGTAAAGGTACGCCAATTAGTGTCAAACTGAACACCGCACCTGCAATAACTTTTCAAACCCTGTTCTCGTGAAAAGGGTCAGAGAAAAGCATTCATCCCTGTAATTCACTGGAGCATTGTAAAGAAAAATGGCCAAAGCGAACATCCCTGTATAACACATTTTTTTCATTTCCAGGAGTCAACTAAAAGGTAATAAGAAAAAGTTTGATAGGAAATAAATTGCCCCGGGCCACGTCTTTATGGTACATTATTCTCTTCGCCCCTGTCAAGTCTCGTGATACAGCAACAAAGGCTACATCTCTTATTTAATGAAAATATTAACCATTTGATCTACTATTGACAATACTGAATACTCGTTACAAAGCCGTTAGCGTTCTTTTATTTGGGAGCACTTGGCCGACTGCGAACCGCGCCTGCAAAATAAGAATCTATAATAGTCACAAGTCGTTCTATTGCTCATTGAATGCGGGGGTACATACTTATACTTGATGAGAAATGCTGTCATACAGGAGAGAATAAATTGTCAGAAAATCGAAAATTTCGACAAAACAAGCAGAGTTTGAATTCACGAGATTTTGTCAGCAAAACACCTTTCGTGAACCTCAGCCAAGAAAAGGCGTTGGCTGATATATTTAAAAGCCACCCATTTTCTACCCTTTAATTCACACATCACCGATGTGTACTCAGAATATATCAGAAACCTTTCACTCGTTTCCTCATTCAATTGCCACTTTCTATGCTCAACATTGCCTTTTCAAACGATATCTCACCCCGCAAATATAGACATAGGACTCTGAAAGCTCAGTTTGAAAGATTTCATAGTTCTCCATATAGTTCTTTAATATGCACAAGATTAAAATTTGTCGAATATAACAGGATTGTCATTGAGTCATACAAGTCTCCTAAAAAATACTGCGGCGAACGGAACGACAAATAAAGTGGAATCTATGGGAAATTCTCAAGCATCATTAGAGTTGACAGCATAGACAATTGAGTGCCAACATAATCGTATCGGGATCGTACTGTTTGGTTGTAGGCCGTAGGTGTTGACGCCATTTATCTTATGACGTCACCCCCTGCAGGGTAGGTCATCGGTATCAATATGAACAGATTGGTCTCAGTCTTTTTATAAATCTGCCAATTCTTGCCTAACAGCTTTGTATCAATTATCTGCGAACAAGAGAATCAGTGATAGAGTCAGGAGAGAATGATTTTTGCGGTATTGCCACTGAACTCCAAACCAAATTACACTATTTGAGTGCATCGAACAGATACTACAGACCAAGAGAGCACAATAGGTACTATGGGCTACGTTGATATCACTAGAACTACATCTAGGAGTTTTTCTTCTTTCAATCTGAAGTTGTTGGCGGTCAGTGATCTTGAAATTTGACCTTTTGACCTCATCTTGACTAAGTTTCTTATTTGCCATAAGCTATTTTTATTCGTGAAGTTTGGGCATATTGCACATCCTTAGACTGGAGTAATAGCACGAACAATGTTTTCAACAGTTCCCTGATTTTTGGGACCACAGTAGAGGAGACCTTCAATCTTTGTACCTCAACTTGAAACCTGGCCCTTTATATCGTCTCCACAACTTGCAGTCACAACTTGTGTTGATTTTCAATGATTTCTTGATTTGTGGACCACATTTACTTTTGACCTATTGACCTCAGTAGCGCGGCATCTGCCTGACCTCATAGCTATGCTGGCGAAATTTGAGAGAAATCGATGAATTTGTTAAAAAAAAAGGTTAAGGAACTATACATGTAAATAAGGACAGTCGCGAGAAGAAGGACAGTGTGCATTCCTCTTCGTCAGATAAAATATTTGTTTGTGATATAAGGGGCAGGAGACAGGAAACAACAAACTTTTTCCATGGAAAATTTGGAATATCTTCAAATAAACAAATCACTTCAATCTAAAACTTCTCGCGTGCATCTAAAAAGAAGTTAATATGGTGATATTGGATATGGAAAATTGATATGATCAATATTTATTTTTCGAAACTTGAGACCTTGGAAATTATTTCCAACAGATGACCAAGGGAGCTCATTATATCATACAGCAAAACCAAAATGAATGTAAATTATGTCAAAAGTGTGTTCTTGTGTACCGGTACCGAAATTTTATAAAGCTAAGAAATGAATTCACATGTCCTTTGTATTCAAATTATTTCAGTTTGCTTAAAAGTACAGCAGAAATGCCCCAATAATACATGTGAGGAGTTTCAGTATAGTATGATTTGTTTATTTGAAGATATTCAAATTTTTCCCGGAGAAATGCTGTTATACCTGACATGTTTATGGTCCAGATTCGTAAGGTCTCCTCATTCGCAAATTATCTCCGGTGGCAGATAGTCCATCGAATGCCATGAACGCCATATCATGTGATTGCTGATTAGATCATGTGAGTAGTGTATAAAGGTTATCTGGGGTCAGATTTAGGGGCGATAACTCTGTTGGCCCAATTCCTGGTTATCTCCCTTGATTCGCACATATCTGCCCGAACCCCAGAAGCCCTTTTACTACTTATCAATGCTAATTGTTATCGCACCGGTCATGTCCGGGAATGTCCGGCAATGTCCGGCCATCTCCGGGAATATAATGGTTAAAAAGCCTTTATCCTCCCTTCCAAAGCATCAAGAGGCGTCTTCGTGCCCTTTCGGCACTTGAGGTATTTCCGTCAACCAGTTAATTACGGTATACAAAAGAACCAAAATCACATTATTGTAGGAAAAAAAAACAGATTTTATTTTATAACAGAGAACACCACATATAATCGAACTCAAGGGTCCCGGGTATAGCTTCTAGGTTATAAGCCCCTTACATAGCCATACAGCGAGAGAAGGGGAATCCCCCTGGTCCTAGCTGGACTCGAACCCGTACTGCGCGCTCCAGAAGCCGGCACGTTATCCACTGCCCACGAGTCAGCCCATACTAGGCAAGGTTGAAAATACCCTAATATACCTACCAGAGGGCAGATCTATATACGGCTATGGTGTAGGACCAATCGGGAACCCACGCAAGGACATTTGCGGTATGGAAGTATTGGGGTGGTCATTTTTTTCTTGTGGATTTGACTATGGGGTGTGGCACCTTGTTTTCTTTGTCTCGCGATGTAGAACATGATGGGAGGGGTCTCGAGGCCAGGGGTTGAATTTCGCTGAAAAGATCAGACAGGTCTGGGGTGAACATGTTAGGTCCATTCCGGCGCAGTGGACAATGTTAATCCCAGTGGGGAACCCACTCATGGACATTTGCGGTATGGGGGGTGGCCCCTAGTTTTCTTCATCTCACCACGTAGAAGACGATGGGAGGGGTCTCGAGGCTATGCGTTGACTTTTGCTGAAAAATGCTGATGAGGCATGCATGGCGTATACATATCTCGCTTAGTAGCATTTGCTAGATCCTGTGTTAAATGTGACGATTTTAATCAACGTCACAAAACACTGGTGCAGAAACTTAAAAATCAGGGCTATTCCACCAAGCGCCTACACTCAAAGTTTCTCAAATTTGGCGATACATATCGCATGCTGATAGCAAAATACGAACGTAGCGTGCAAGATCTATGGCGTTACGTTTCGTAACTTGTGTCTAATTCCGCTTAACCCGGGGCTAGGGGCCGTATGAACCCATGTACTTCAAGAACCTCATGGTACTCATATGAACAGTCACAATCAAAGCGTGACTGAGATACATCATTCTTTAGATGACGACTTTGCAACGAATATTATGGATTAATAATACTGATCAGCGATACGGATTTGATATTTTTGGAAGATCATGATGTCTTGCCGGCATCATTGAAAACTGTTGACCGCTTCTCTCTTGCAGGAAACAAGCCTATGTTTTTGTATAGTATGATTGTCTTTTTGAATTTGGTGCTAAAACTGTTATATGGAATATGGAATAGGTCTTTGGATTATGGACGCGGATATTCTCTAATGGACGACGGCTGGATTATGAATGACGGACTAGACGCTTGTAATGCGCAGTAGGCATGCAGATCGAGGTGGACGTTTTGGGGTCTAGGTGGACTAGATTGGGTCGTGTGAGGTATCATTTTGAAGCATTTGTGGGGGAGCGTCCAACTGGATGGGCCTTGGGTGGAAATATCGTATATCTGCGCATGCGCAGTAGAAAAAGGGTATTTGAATGGACGGTTTGGGGTCGAGATGGACCAATAGTGGTCCGATTGGGCCGTGTGAGGTGTCATCGTGAAGCATTCGTGGAGGACCATCCGACTGGACTAATATGTCGTCCGTTTTCAACATTCTGCGCATGCACAGACAGGGAATGGTGGGAATAGGGCACTGTGATGGACGTTTTCGAGTCGAGGTGGACCCATAGTGGTCCGAATGAGTCGGAGAGGGTATCAGTTTGAAGCTGTCATGGGGTAGCGTCCAACTGGACTGGTGTGGAGTAAAAGTAGCGCAATGGTGCGCCTGCACAGTAGAGAGAGAGAGTATGGGAATAGACGTTTTGGGTCGAGGTGGACCCATAGTGGGCGTATTGGGTCGGGGAGGGTATCCATGTGAAGTGCTTCTCCAGGCCGATCATGTCTGGGTGGGTGGATGTTTTCTCCGAAATGAAACACGGACTTTACCCCTAAAATGGCCCCTATCAACCAGGTCTAGATGGGTTAATATGGTTCCCAGCGGATCGCGGCCTGCCGAGATATGCAGATTAGGTTAGCGGGTGTATGTTTTCCCAGGAAATAAAATGCGAAATACGTAAACACCCACATGCGGACTTTATATGGTAGGAATAGGCGAGCAGCTATAGTAGACAAAGTGCAGCGTCGCTCAGTGCGCCATTGAGACATGGTAATACCCTTATACACTAACCTATAGGGGCGACTCGTGGACGCTGGAGTGTATCCCGAACTCATGATCTCAAACATACTGGGGATGTGGCTTGATCTACCATGGTAATGAGTGAGTGAGGCGTACCCAACGCCCGTGAGGCTTGCCCAACGACCGTCCTAACGCATTGACGCACTAACGATGGTGAGTGAGTAGAACACGATGGGAGGGGTCTCGAGTGAGTGAGTGAGTGAGTGAGTGAGTGTGAGTGCGTGAGTGAGTGAGTGAGAGGGGGTGAGTGAGTGAGTGAGTGAGTGAGCGAGTGAGTGAGTGAGTGAGTCATTGAGAGTGAGTCCAACACCCGTGAGACGTGCCTAACGCCCGTCTTAACGCATGGACGCACTAACGATGGTGAGTGAGTGTGAGTGTGAGTGAGAGGGAGTGAGTCAGTGAGTGAGTGTGAGTGAGTGAGTGAGAGGGAGAGAGTGAGTGAGTGAGGCGTTGTGAGTGAGTGAATGAAGCGTGCCCAACGCCCGTGAAGCGTTCCTAACGTTCGTCTGGGAGGCGTCTCGAGTGAGTGAGTGAGTGAGTGAGTGAGAGTGTGTGAGTGAGTGAGAGTGAGTGAGTGAGTGAGTGAGTGAGGCGTTGTGAGTGAGGCGTGCCCAACGCCCGGGAGGCGCGCCTAACGCCCGTCTTAACGCATGAACGCACTAACGATGATGAGTGAGTGAGTGTGAGTGAGTGAGTGAGTGAGTGAGTGAGAGAGAGAGAGAGAGAGAGAGAGAGAGAGAGAGTGTGAGTGAGTGAGTGGTCATATTAGGTCGTTTGTACATCATTAGCCTCAGTCTGTGTCCACCCTCTGACCGGGTACCATGTCGGGAACATGTACTTTCTGTCAGACATTATGCTTAGACATATTCGTCTAATGCATAGACAAGAGACACCACTGAGTCCACCTGATATGGTTTCACCAAGTGGAGTAGAGCATCCCTATACGATGACGGTCAGCGGCCCTACGGGATGGGCCCCTCAGCTATACCCGTATAGTTTGTTGCTACATCCAAAAAGGGTACGTAGTCGCCTTTGGATGCTTTGGAAGGGCGGATAAAGGCTTATTGACCATTATATTCCCGGAGATGACCGGACATTGCCGGAGATTCCGGTGCGATAACAATCTGGGGTCCGATTTAGGGGCAGAAATGTGCGAATCAGGGGAGATAACTAGGAATTGTTCAAACGAGTTATCTGCCCCTAAATCGGAATAATGACGGTCTAAAGTCTGAAACTTGCTAATTCATGTCGAACCTGCATCCTGTATTTGTTCTGCCAAATGTGGTTACACAATATTAAGTAGAACTCGTCAAGAAAAAAATCATTTTCGAGATGGAGAACTTTTACGTTAACTCACAGACCATCGTTCGTCAAGGAGGGGCGTCAGAATCCCTATAATTATTTGAACAGTCCAATTGGATTACCTCCCTTCAACCCCATTCAAATGCATGGGTTGTTTCCAATGACACAAAAGGGTATAACAGCACTTGCCACCCCTGTCCACCGTTCCATCTGCAGTGGACTGACCCACAATAGCGTTGATTTTCAACTTGCAGACTATGACATCACTGGGATTATACAACTCAAACATGTGACATGTTCAATGTTAAATCTAATACTTTGTGATATTATCACCATGGGTATTATCAGATATGTTTATTAGTATTTTCGACATAAATTTGGGATCCATAGTATATAATTTGGGGATAGACGGTTCATGCGTCCGCGTTAGTGGTTTGGTATTGAGTCATGAGTGCTAGGCGATCCCGTCGCGTCATATCTTGTGATTCATAGGAAATTCATGTCGTAGGCTTCCAAGCGTACAATCGGTTAACTATCCCACTTTGGAGCTGTTTAACTAAACTCAAAACAAAATATAGCCACAAGCAACAACACCGAGTTCCAAGCAAATGGCAAAAATGAATACTAATTAGGATGGTACTTTGGGAAGCACCGGAGAACGTCAAAAGGCTGGAAAATCAGAATTAGCATATTTTCAAAAGTACAAAAATTTGTCATCACTGACAGAACGGGCGACAGCTAGGCAATGATTAGACCGAAATATTGACAGCACGGTGAGCTCCATTGTGATTTGAAATATTTTTTCTGTCTTGAATTTTCGTGTGTACGTTCATAAACAGCTTGTTCCTCGGGGAACGAGGAGAGTAGGGACGTCAGTGACACAAGCTGTTTGTGTAGAGAACAGTTTGAATAGGGAGGGTGACCCAGAATGGAATGCGGGGAACGACCTTGACATGTATCGTCAGCGAGGAACAAGCCAGTGTGCGGAAATAGCGTCAACCGTATTTCTCGCTTACCAGAGCAAGATAAGAGTTGCCATTTACGTGAAATATTCTCTACAGGTTCTAGATTGGGATGCCATTCTAGTTTATGGACTATGAACTGTAATTTCGCTGTGAGAGACGATCTTTCATTGCAGACGAAACGTCTCCGTTCGCGAAGAAACTTCCTGTGGGGACTTTTCGGGTGCGGAGAGTGCACACACTATATATTGAGGTGCAGACATTACAAGCGACGTCAGACCAAAGAGACAGCTCTGGAGAAAGCACGCAAGGTACAGCCTGAATTGTGTGATTTTGGCGCACTTTGCGACCGGGTCGCAAATGTAATTGTTTTGGCCTGGGAGTCTAAAAGATTGTAGATCCTGTAGCTAGTGCAACCTGTGAAAACACGTCAATCCAATGCGAATTTGCCGGCTTGCATTTTCAGTGTGGAACCGTGTTTGTGTGTTGTACTATAGTATAGGAAACACGACCGAGTGGGAAGACCGACTGGCGTGTTTATTGTAGTCTGGGGGTATTCTATAATACTGTAACATGACATGTATTACCGCGTAGCACATTCCGGTAAACATGATCAGACATCAGTATAGAATAAGGATATAGGTCAATACCAGTAGATTGTATGATATCGGCACTGTTTTACTGAACAACCCGGGCACTGGGACGTGGGCAGTATTATTTATGTGTCGGTGTCATCGGTCGTGAAGCGGTATATGACGGTAATAAGGGACTCCCTCCATCCTCCGATTATATGCAAATGTACTATAAATACGGAGATATTAGAGCCAATCTCTCCTACCGTTATTCGACGATATATCGCGCAGCCCGTTAGGTCTGCGACCGGGTCGCAGACGGTCGCACAGACGCTGTACGGGTGTGAAAGAGGCCACAGATATTACAGCCAGTACAGAAAAGACAAGGCACAGCACAGACGGACTTCTTCTCCCGAGAAACGTCGATA
Organism: Hanleya hanleyi; assembly: GCA_036873755.1. Taxonomy (NCBI): domain Eukaryota; kingdom Metazoa; phylum Mollusca; class Polyplacophora; order Lepidopleurida; family Hanleyidae; genus Hanleya; species Hanleya hanleyi. Next base: position 125,363 of record JAVTVY010032783.1, read on the forward strand.
AACCGTGAAATCTGGCAGACCTGCGACCGGGTCGCAGAAGGTCGCAGACGGATTGCGACCGGGTCGCAGAGGCTTGCGACCGGGTCGCAGAGGGTCGCAGAGAGTCGCCATCAACAGTTTACAGACAGTAATGATGCTACATCGGTACCAGATGAAATGATAACACAATATATACCCAAGTAGTTGTCCTGACGGCCACGGAGGACGAGCTGTACGTGGTTCTTACCTAAGGGGTCGTCGTGAAGTTGTGTAGCCACAGGTCGTGTCTATAGACGGGTCGCAGCAGCCGTGAGGGTTGAGACGCCGTGCTATACCTACCTGTGCGGGAAGCAAACAGGTGAGCTGACAAGTTAGGGTCAGGCTCCGACGACTGGGGGTGAAGAAGACGACGGGCTGCCACATCCGTGGAGAGGCTCCAACGACTGGGTGTCATCTATTGAGAGGGCGTTACAGCCGTAACGTTCCAACGACGAAGAAGACGACTTGCGACCGGGTCGCAGAAGGTCGCAGACGGGTTGCGACCGGGTCGCAGCGGGTCGCAAATACAGTTATCGTGTTGGGAAAGGGCTAGCAACTAGGCCGCCCTTGATTACGTGTGACGGGAGAAGAGAAGGGCCAGCAGCCAGGCCGCCCTTGTACCCCGAAGAGAAGGGCCAGCAACCAGGCCGCCCTTATCGGGTACCCATACATATTTAAAGCATAACTGTAACTGTAAAATTATATGCACACACTCTCTTATATTATTTGTATATAACATCAAGTTTATTTGCATACACTCTCCTAGTGTCTGTACATATATGTAAATATTATTCTACTGCATAACGTTACATCTCCTTAGACATTCTCTCTAAGCCACGCGGTTCTACGCTATTATCTGTAATCACGTATACTATTTGTGCAGAATATACCATAATAGACCTTTACATCAGCGTCAGTCATCCTTGTAGGGTTGTGATCATCTCTTCGATCCCCGGATCTCTACTAGTGAAGGGGTTAACTACGGTGACGGCCAGAATGCCAGTGGGCAATCCCGGTTATTGATTCGTTTTCACGTAAACACCACGACTGGTCCTGCTCGTACACGTTACACGAAGAAAAGTGGTGGCAGCGGTGGGATCTGGCCTGATCTACAACAGAAGAGAACAACCGACTACTAGAGATGACCGACAACGACGTGCCGACAACGCCATTAACCATGAGTTCTCCAGCGACAACACCGAGACGTCCGGACATAGCGGGTCTACGGGCTATCCTACAGGGGAGAGGGCGATCGAGGATGGGGTCACCTGTGTCTGAGACTTTGGCGACGACAGAAGACGTGAGGGCGGTAGAAGCACCGTCCGAGCTGTCAACGCCCGCCTTCGTCGAGACCGAGACCTCGTTGACCAATCGAGTGCTATTGGAGGGCCTCCAAAGCTTACAGGCACAGATGCATACCATGCAGGCGACCTTCAATCAGACGATGGTAGGGTCCCCAGAATACACCTCCAGACCTAGGATAGAATGGGAGAGTACTACCAGGACCTCCATGGACCGGCCTGTACGGGAACAGACGATTTGCGACCGGATCGCAGAGGGTCGCGACCGGGTCGCAGGGGCTTGCGACCGGGTCGCAGAAGGGCGCATTCAGCGGCCGAGGAGAGGGGACATCCCGCCACCGCCGTGGCTGAGACAACGGGGGCAGAGGCAACCACGTTTACTTCCCGCGCGGAAGTGCGCCTTTCAGCGGCTGACACTAGTGGGACGGCCACAGTTACGACCATGCCCCCTTCCCGTAAGATGTGGGTTAAGGCTTCGACCTATGATGGGGGTACGCCCTGGAGAGATCACCTGGTACATTTTGAGCATTGCGCAGCCTTGAACCGGTGGACGCCGGAAGAGAAGGGACAGCACTTGGCCGTATCCCTGCGGGGGCCAGCACAACAGGTTCTCTCCAGTCTGAAGATGAGACCAGGGGAAGCAAATTTCATCTGCCTACGTGATGCCTTGGAGAGACGCTTCGCTCCGCCTAACCAAACAGAGCTGTATAAGTCCAAGCTGAAGTCAAGGCGACGACAGACGGGAGAAGGTCTACGCGAACTGGGCCAAGCTCTGGTAAGACTCAGCCAGATGGCCTACCCAGACGCCGGTGATGAAGTCCAGGACATGCTGGCCCGTGACCAATTCTTTGAGGCAATTGGAGATGACTTACGGTTTAAAGTCTGGCAGTGCCGCCCGAAGTCCTTAGATGAGGCTGTGCATGACGCAGTGGAAATAGAGGCCTTCCAGGACGCCCAGCGGCGACGCCCTGACCCCGCGGCGAGAGTCGCCGTTGGAGAAGATATATCTCCTGAACCTCCAGATTATAAAGAAAACGTGACAGCCCGTCTTCGAGCAAAGGTTGCTATCCTGAGGGAAGAACTTGAGAGGCGCTTCCCAGGAGAGGGATGCTCAAGTTCAAGGCGGAGGCAGAAGACGAGACGACAACCACGCCGAGGACGCAGACGTCCATTTACGCAGTGTGGTCGTTCCTCAGAGACCAAAGCCGGAGAGACTGCGGCAGCGAGAGTTGTGACTGTAACTCCCCCTAACGATGACTTTGCAGCGGCCCAGGCTGCAGATCCCGAGCTACTTCCGGTGATTGAGTGGGTGAAGGCTGGTACCAGACCTCGGTGGGACCTAGTCTGTCAACACAGCGGGGTAACGAAAGCGCTGTGGGGAGCCTACGACGCCTTGGCCCTGGAAGGAGACCTCCTAGTGCGACGTTGGTATGACGTGCGAGGCCGTGAGAAGGCTAAGTTACTGGTGGTCCCGAGGGCCCTTCACAAGAGGATACTCAAGGAATGTCATGACAGCCCGACTGGAGGACACCTCGGTGTGTTGAAGACGTTAAAGAAGGTGCGACAAGCGTACACCTGGGTCGGCCTGCAGCGTGACGTTCGACAGTGGTGTCGGAGCTGCGACACGTGCAGCCGGAGGAAGCAGGCCGTGAAGAAACCCCGAGGACAACACCGCGGGATGATGACGGGATGCCCCGGAGAACGTATCGCCGTGGACTTGATGGGCCCTCTCTCCCTGACGACGAGAGGAAATCTGCATATTGTGGTCATCTGTGACTATTTCACGAAGTGGGTGGAGGCTGCTGCGCTTCCGGGCCAAGAAGCGGAGACGGTGGCCCAGGCTGTGATTGACTTGTATGTCAGCCGGTTCGGTGTCCCCTCCCTGATACACTCGGACCAGGGGCGGAACTTTGAGAGCATGAAGAAGACACGGACGACGGCATACCATCCGCAGTCTAACGGCCAAGTTGAAAGGTTCAACAGGACCCTGGGTCAGATGCTTCATGCTAGTGCCGCCCGCCACCCCGACCATTGGGATGTATATATTCCACTGACGCTGATGGCGTACCGTGCAGCAGCACACGAGACTACGGGGTATACGCCGAATATGATGAGGTTTGGCCGGGAGGTGACTCTACCAGCTCACCTGACAGTTGGGGCTCCCCCGAGTGAGAGAACGGAGCCAGTGCCGTGGGTCGGGGACCTTCGTGCCCACTTAGTCGACGTCCACGAGGATGCGAGGGAAAATAGTGGGAAGGCCCTGAGACGGAAGAAGCGTCTGTACAACTTGAAGGCCAAGGCCCAACGATTCGTCCCCGGGGACCAGGTCTATCTGCATACCGTAGTGACCCGGCCAGGGCAGATTCGGAAGCTTCGAGACCGGTGGCTAGGACCGTTTGTGGTGGAGGCGGCGTTGTCGGACGTTACCTACCGGATCCGGAGTGACGACGGGAGGCGACAGGTCGTACACGTCGACCGGATCAAACCGTGTTATCCGCGGCTGGACGTGGAGGGTGACGATACAGCGGCAGCGACGACGGCGGCGACCAGCAGGGGCCGGAACCGGCCCGCGCAGTGCCTTACGCCCTGACCCACCCGGTAGCCGTGCAGCCATCCATTGACCAGCCCCAGACGAGCCGGAGTGGACGCGTCATCCGACAGCCGGCCTGGCAGGCCGAATTTGAGCTGGAGCCGCGGGGGACGCCAGATAGCGAGTTGGAGGACGCGCCCGAGGAAGTGGCCGAGGGTGAGGCAGCCCCCACACACGCGACGACGAACCGCGGTCGGCGAGTGGTCAGGCCTCGCAGGTTGCACGACTACGTGCTGACGTCCCAGCCCGTGTACCGTAAAAGGAGGAAGCCCGATCCCTCCAACCGAGCGTGCAGCCCAGTGGGCTTGTAATTCTTTGTACCCCTCCAGGTACCAGAGCGGGAAGGGGGTCACGAGGACAGCGGCCGGAACCCCTACAGTACGCCCGCCCCCGACGGAACTGGAGGGAAACCTACTGGACCTAATGTCGTGGTGGCCCGGCCAGACCGCCAGAGACCTGGTAATTTCGCCGGCCCTGATGGCCAGTAATTGGCGAGGAGGTTTTGTTTAGATTGATTCGAACTGTACAACTGGAACTGTAGAACTGCACTGGACTGTGGAACAGGAACGACCATGACGAGGACGTCATGATTTGGAAAGGCGGGGACAGTGTAACGGTTAACCGTTTGCGTAGAGAACAGTTTGAATAGGGAGGGTGACCCAGAATGGAATGCGGGGAACGACCTTGACATGTATCGTCAGCGAGGAACAAGCCAGTGTGCGGAAATAGAGTCAACCGTATTTCTCGCTTACCAGAGCAAGATAGGAGTTGCCATTTACGTGAAATATTCTCTACAGGTTCTAGATTGGGATGCCATTCTAGTTTATGGACTATGAACTGTAATTTCGCTGTGAGAGACGATCTTTCATTGCAGACGAAACGTCTCCGTTCGCGAGGAAACTTCCTGTGGGGACTTTTCGGGTGCGGAGAGTGCACACACTATATATTGAGGTGCAGACATTACAAGCGACGTCAGACCAAAGAGACAGCTCTGGAGAAAGCACGCAAGGTACAGCCTGAATTGTGTGATTTTGGCGCACTTTGCGACCGGGTCGCAAATGTAATTGTTTTGGCCTGGGAGTCTAAAAGATTGTAGATCCTGTAGCTAGTGCAACCTGTGAAAACACGTCAATCCAATGCGAATTTGCCGGCTTGCATTTTCAGTGTGGAACCGTGTTTGTGTGTTGTACTATAGTATAGGAAACACGACCGAGTGGGAAGACCGACTGGCGTGTTTATTGTAGTCTGGGGGTATTCTATAATACTGTAACATGACATGTATTACCGCGTAGCACATTCCGGTAAACATGATCAGACATCAGTATAGAATAAGGATATAGGTCAATACCAGTAGATTGTATGATATCGGCACTGTTTTACTGAACAACCCGGGCACTGGGACGTGGGCAGTATTATTTATGTGTCGGTGTCATCGGTCGTGAAGTGGTATATGACGGTAATAAGGGACTCCCTCCATCCTCCGATTATATGCAAATGTACTATAAATACAGAGATTTTAGAGCCAATCTCTCCTACCGTTATTCGACGATATATCGCGCAGCCCGTTAGGTCTGCGACCGGGTCGCAGACGGTCGCACAGACGCTGTACGGGTGTGAAAGAGGCCACAGATATTACAGCCAGTACAGAAAAGACAAGGCACAGCACAGCCGGACTTCTTCTCCCGAGAAACGTCGATAAACCGTGAAATCTGACAGACCTGCGACCGGGTCGCAGAAGGTCGCAGACGGATTGCGACCGGGTCGCAGAGGCTTGCGACCGGGTCGCAGAGGGTCGCAGAGAGTCGCCATCAACAGTTTACAGACAGTAATGATGCTACATCGGTATCAGATGAAATGATAACACAATATATACCCAAGTAGTTGTCCTGACGGCCACGGAGGACGAGCTGTACGTGGTTCTTACCTAAGGGATCGTCGTGAAGTTGTGTAGCCACAGGTCGTGTCTATAGACGGGTCGCAGCAGCCGTGAGGGTTGAGACGCCGTGCTATACCTACCTGTGCGGGAAGCAAACTGGTGAGCTGACAAGTTAGGGTCAGGCTCCGACGACTGGGGGTGAAGAAGACGACGGGCTGCCACATCCGTGGAGAGGCTCCAACGACTGGGGGTATATATTGAGAGAGCGTTACAGCCGTAACGTTCCGACGACTTGGGGTGAAGAAGACGACGGGCTGCCACATCCGTGGAGAGGCTCCAACGACTGGGTGTCATCTATTGAGAGGGCGTTACAGCCGTAACGTTCCAACGACGAAAGAAGACGACTTGCGACCGGGTCGCAGAAGGTCGCAGACGGGTTGCGACCGGGTCGCAGCGGGTCGCAAATACAGTTATCGTGTGGGGAAAGGGCTAGCAACCAGGCCGCCCTTGATTACGTGTGACGGGAGAAGAGAAGGGCCAGCAGCCAGGCCGCCCTTGTACCCCGAAGAGAAGGGCCAGCAACCAGGCCGCCCTTATCGCGTACCCATACATATTTAAAGCATAACTGTAACTGTAAAATTATATGCACACACTCTCTTATATTATTTGTATATAACATCAAGTTTATTTGCATACACTCTCCTAGTGTCTGTACATATATGTAAATATTATTCTACTGCATAACGTTACATCTCCTTAGACATTCTGTCTAAGCCACGCGGTTCTACGCTATTATCTGTAATCGCGTATACTATTTGTGCAGAATATACCATAATAGACCTTTACATCAGCGTCAGTCATCCTTGTAGGGTTGTGATCATCTCTTCGATCCCCGGATCTCTACTAGTGAAGGGGTTAACTACGGTGACGGCCAGAATGCCAGTGGGCAATCCCGGTTATTGATTCGTTTTCACGTAAACACCACGACTGGTCCTGCTCGTACACGTTACACGAGCGTATCTCGTGTGGTGTTACAGTTACTCCGTGTTTCGTGCGTAATTATTACGGTTCTTACAACGGTGTGAACTTTCAACATTAGCAAATTACTTTTAGAATCACAAAGGATTTCGAATGATCATTTCTTTTTTCCCATTTAAGAATTTGTTCGGCAGTATTCTGCTCTTGTCCATTACTACGGTTCTTGCTCGAGCGTGGTATTCCCAACAGTAGCCGTTGATTGTCGAAAGTTTATTCCCATCCAAGTAATGTTCATTTCCACTGCATTCGCCTGTTGATCCACAAAAACAATTGTTCTTGGGACTATCAGCAAAAGTCCACAAATAATAAACACACACAATTGAAAAGCAGATTAAAAAAATGATATATTATCCTACAACAAAGACTATCTTAGAAAAGAAAATTCCATTTGAAAGATATTTTTAAAAGATTTTTTTTATCATTTACTTGTCAAAGGCAATTCGTGCCAGTCAATATAAAGGGCAGTCCAAAGCTGTGTGGATATATCCAGGACAGATATGTCTCACACATCGGTCTCCAACCTGTATTAGTTGAAAAGCTAAAACATCTAAACCAGTTTGTACAGTCAGTGAGGAAAATGCACTGGATTATTTCTATTCAACCCCCAGTTGTGGTCCATTTATTCACAGCCTGTTATGACTGTCCCTTGGCCTAAACGAAGCTGCATAATTATTGCCAATTGACGCTTATCTGTGATTTGATCCTTAAGTCAGGTTTGCTCCGTCCACGCCAAATTTCTAGACGAAGACAATTATCGATAAAGTAAAAAAATACGTAAAAATACTTCCCAAAACAGTTTTCATATCTAACATAGTCTTTGTTGTAGACCACACTATACAGAGTTTTCTAAACTGCTTTTAATATTGTGTGTTTAATATTTCTGTACTTCTACTGGCAGTCCTAAGAACAATTGTTTTTGTGGATTTTTTAAAAAAAAATTATGACCTGCATGTCAAATATGTTATGGTGGGATTCTCCATACAAGAAGGAACATTTTGATGTATGACTTTACTATATTCGAGCAGAATACACCAAAAGAAGAGACTCTTTCCTATTACACGACTTTAAAAAAAACCCCCAGCCTCTTAAAGCACTTGAAACCAATAATTGTTTTCTATCCCGAATATAGAAACAGTTTACCACTTATATACCGATTTGCTGAGACCAATGTCCCATGGCCTAACTACACTATGAAATTGAATTGTATGTACTACATGTCATGGAATGTGAATCATTCCGATAAAATATATTATATATGCCCTTGATATATTTTATATGGAATGAACGATCTTCCTCATTAAACACATTGTCAATATACGAGGAATCTCATCTGTTTAGCACATTTTCAAGGCAAAGATGAGCCGAGATGCAGTGCATAAAACCAGACATTGGAATTAATTCATCTTAGACACGAAAGCAGTTAACGTTATTGGCGATCCAAGTCAACAAGGGTTGATCGAACAGTTGTTCATTGCAATGTTTCACGTGGCGAGGAGTCTGAAATCTGTAATACAGCGCTCTCCTTCCTGTCCGGAAATGGAATCTATATAATACAGCGCTTTCCTGTTCGGAACACCACATCAACTGTAGGGGGAGATTGGGGTACAGTGGGACATGGGGCACAGTGGGACAAGCCGTCTAGCTCTTTTGTTAAGAACAAGAAGCACATTACATTACTATCAGCAGAAAGCTATCACCTCCATACAACTTCTATATTGATTACAAGTAAAACCTATCATTGGTAAAACATTAGGGACACAAAAACTGTTTTTGAGCAGTCCAAGTAAATTTTTAGGACTGAGGATGATGGTTCGTTATGAGAAGTTTTCAGCGGTACTTCACTGCTGTTTTGTTACCACTGAGAGAGGATGGACAAAGGTAAACTTTAATTATATCCATTTACTATCTCAGCTGTATGTATTAGTTTTTTGTCATAAAAAGGAATATATCATGCACCTTTGCCGACACTTTTGCCGGGGCACACTGGGACAATAATAATCAAGTGGTGAAATTTCCTCTCATCTAAAATTCCATCCAAGTGCATTATTTTGTTTCCTAGATGGTAGTATTTGCTAATCCTATCAGATTTGATGAGTTTTACTAAAACTTTCAAAGTCAAATGCTTTCGTTGGGATGAGAATCACACGAAATATTTTTTTCCTCAAAGGCTCCTGGGAATATTTTACGTAAAGCAGGGGCCTAAAATAGCAACTAACTTAACCACCGCTGTTGAATCTTCTAAACTCCTATGAAACATATTAGTATATACTTCTTATAAAATGTATTTTGATTATTGTCCCATCGCACCCCAGTGGGTGTCCCAGAGTACCCCATAGTGGGGCAAACTGAGACACATTTTTTTACGTTTTAAAAACAGTATTCTGGAGAAAAGTATAACAGATATTTCAGATTTTTTTTGTGTGACTATGTCATAATAAGTATAAGTTATAACGAGAGTATACAAGGCTACATTACAGGACAATAATAACATAGATTTTCGCAAAAAGGTGAAAAATGTCCCAGTGTACCCCAATCTCCCCTAGTTTCCATACGATGAACAGGGTCTGTCTCCACATTTCGTGTAACATGCAGACTCACATGCCCATAAAAGGAAGCATGATTGTTGTGTTTTACTACCCACAATCTCGTGAAGGAAAGGTGTTTTCCACGGTGAGCTATCAATGCAACAGCCCCATTATGCGTCTTTCACCAAGAAATCCATTGTAATAGGACAAGATCAGAAAACTGCCGAACAAATTCTTTATTACGATGGAATGAACATTCGAAATGCTTTGTCATTCTAAAAGTAATATGCTAATGTTGAAAGTTCAAACTGTTGTGAGAACCGAAATCAGTTGAACTTTTGTAGACTCCGCAAATTCAGGAATGAATGCGCGTCAGGTTGTTGTGTCGTGAGTCAAAGCAAAATTTATCTTGGAGAATAGGCCTGATAATTCCTTGTATGATTTTTTTTGAGAGAATGGTATAGAGAATATAAAGCATCATTCTTTCACCAAACCAGGAAGGGCGCAAATCTAAACGTTAGTGCACAATGGTCATATTAGTATAACCTGGTTGAGGCAGCCTGTGAGATAAGCTATATGTAACTACTTATCTGGTAATGTGGTATTCTTGGGTGAGACACCCTCCCGTAATTAAATGCGAATCTGGTGTTACGTGGTCAAAGTCGCGTTGTACAGAAAGATCTTTGAATATGAAGTCTTTCTCTATGAATTAACATAGGCGTAATGTTTCTATCCATATTTATCCTGGGCGAAAGAGTATTCGCTGTCATTGTATATAGGTTGTGATACACCGGCATACTTCGGCTGATATGGACGCGATGAAATTATGTAAGCGTGAACAGCAAGCATCAGATCCGACATTCAATATTCAGCCGTCGTCCAAGGAAGAATTTCCGCACCAACAATTGAAATACCTATTTCGTATGACAATTAGCGCAACTTCCAAATGTGTATGAAGTAATAAAAACACAAGATGGTTTCTTACAAGGCAGACGTGGTCAACAGTTTTCAGTGATGAGCGAGATATGATAATGTTCTTCACATAAAATGCACTGAAGTTCCACTGACCATTTTTCTTTATCCAAATGAAATTCCATGTCATTTTCCATAGTATGTTGATTACGCTTTGATTGTGTCTGTTCATTTGAACGCCATGGCGATATAAACCGCTTTATCTTCTGATACGTTATGGAAAGCGTTAATGGGATTTCATATGAACCAAATTTAGTTTTTATTTTCACGGGGCTGTCCGTGATCTTCAGTTAAAGGAAATGTTGCTAACATCATGATCAAACGTCTCACCTCCTCAAGGGCGTTGGAAGCGGTACGGCAGGTACGACCATGGCCGTACCACTTTTGCACAAAATTCAAATACGAAAGAAAGAAAGAAAAACACGTTCTCCAAGTAATTCCAAGTTCCAAGTAACTGTAATGACGGACGGGTTAGAGGGGTTTTCTCACATTTTTTTGCGTCCCTTGTCCATGAGATGATTCACTGTTAGCAATCATGGCCCGTTACTTTTGCAGAAGTATAACTAGCTAAATTATGAATGTAGATGGCGTTACATCTCCAATGAATTTATCAACACCCCATTCCCATAAGAATTATATCGGTTACGTCTACACAATGTGTATAGGTTACGGTACTTTAATATTCACTTTTTTTTGGTAATTCAGCATCGCAGAAAACCACTGTGGAAACATTTTCTCCGCGGTGGAAACATTTGATCCGCGGTGGAAATATTTTCTCCGCGGTGGAAACATTTTCTCCGCGGTGGAAACATTTTCTCCGCGGTGGAAACATTTTCTCCGCGGTTGAAATATTTTCTCCGCGGTTGAAATATTTTCTCCGCGGTTGAAATATTTTCTCCGCGGTGGAAATAATTTTCTCCGCGGTGGAAATAATTTTCTCCACAAAATGGCGGACATCTGAAAGCGAGGCATAAAAATATCACGTGGATATCCACCGTGGAGAAAATGTTTCCACCACGGAGAAAATGTTTCCACCGCGGAGAAAATGTTTCCACCGCGGAGAAAATGTTTCCACCGCGGAGAAAATGTTTCCACCGCGGAGAAAATGTTTCCACCGCGAAAAAATATTTCCACCGCGGAGAAAATGTTTCCACCACGGAGAAAATGTTTTCACAGCGGAGAAAATGTTAACACAGCGGAGAAAATGTTTCAGCCGCGGAGAAAAGGTTTCAACCGCGGAGAAAAGGTTTCAACCGCGGAGAAAAGGTTTCCACCGCGAAAACACTATTTTCACCGCGGAGAAAGTATTCCCACCGCGGAGAAAATATTTCCAAAGCGGAGAAAATATTTCACCGCGGAGAAAATGATTTTCATTGTGATTCCGCATTTTTGTGTGATTTTCTAATTTTCATTGTGATTCATTCTGCATTTTCCAAACTGAAAACGGTATCGTTACAGCAAGTCGGTTCTCGTCGAATTGCCGGCAACGTTCAAGAAATATGAAGATCAATTGACGAGAAAATCGAAAACATACAGATAATACGATGTTTCATATAGAAAATTAAACATTTATTGCTCAAATCTTCACCTGCTATTGCTATGGCCTTATCTCCCTTTGGAGAATCCTTTGCAGAATAATTAAAACGAAAGTTGTCTCCCCTTAGGGAGCCCAGCTAGGTTACTTAAGCGCCTGCTCTCTCCTGATACTCTCTCTTTTTCACTGCAAGCTGCGAGCGAGCGCTTGTGTCAAGGAAAAGAAAAGCTTCAACGTATTACGTCTTCGCAGGATTACAAGTCTTCTGCTGGGAAGTATTCTTGCTGATTTTTAAACGATAACTTATCCATTCATTTCGTTGTTGTTGTTGTTGTTTGCCCTTGACGTGTTGCATGTTTCGGGACCTTTCATTTTTGGTAGTTTACGACTATGCATACAGTTCATTGTGCCTACCAAAATTACTCTCTTGTTAAATCAAGTGTTATCTGTTTATTCGTTGATATCGTGTGATCAAGAGAGAGAAGACGCAGAGTTCTGCCATTCATTTACGTTGTTGTTGTTGTGCTTACAATTTCATGTACCTTCCAAATTACTCTCTTTGTGTAATCAAGGGTTGTCACTTTATTCGTGATATTTTTTTATCAAGAAACGAGATCACGAGATTGTTTATTAAGAATTTGTGCTATACTTTGGAACACATTTTCTGCTTGTAAATATTGCATTGTTAAATAGTTGTAATATTTATTTTTCACAACCAAAATTTTCCCGTAGGAATACTGAATTAGACTTACAATTCAAATTGAGTTGAGCTTTAAATTTATTTCCTCTTACTGAGAAATTATTATTAGCTTGGGTGTGAGTTTTATTTCTGCGGGAATACATTAGAAATGTTTCTCGGTCGACAACATGTAGGCTGTTTATTGATCTTTCCCTGGTCTGATGGCCGGGCAAAGATCAAGCCTGGAGTTACTCATTCATCTGCTTGGGACAGCATAAAACTGTCTCCAGCGGGCGGTCTACTTCTACTTCGCAAGCTACTTTCGTCCGAGAACGTTTACCGGTTACAGCCTAGTAAGAGTAACGACAGACAGCTCCTAAGCAACGTTCTTTGCCGTTCTTCTTCTACGACTGCACGCTTAAAACTAAAGTGTTGAAACTTACTCGTAAAGTGTTGAAATAACCCCTTAAGTGTGTCCACAGCGACAAGGAACAATGCATCAAAGATTGCTCAGCACGACTGCGTCATCCTGCTCGTAGTTTCGTGGTGGTCTCGTCGTACGTGGTTTCTAGCTCTGGTTCCGCTTCTCACCGCTCCGCCACGTCGCCTTCCAGTTTGACCCAGCCTGTTGCGTCAACTGCACGGGATAACATCCCGCGATGGCTCATCTTACACGTCTGCAGACTATCCAGTGTGCACTTACAGTCTAAGGTTTTTCAGCAGAAGTTGCACAGACGATGGTTTCAGCCTATCGATCTTCCACATCGCAGCTCTATCAATCGAAATGATGGTGCCGAGAACGTGACTCCGATCCCGACTCTGCCTCTCTTTTCCTTAGTAGCTGACTTCCTCCTTCACCTACATCGAGATAAGAAGTTTCAAATCAGCACTATTGAGGGGTACCGGTCTGCTTTGGTTAGGGTTTTACGTCTTTCGACTGGCATCGACATTAGTCTGAATGACTATATCTCCTACGTGCCTTCGCATTACAGTCTCGCCGTACTCAACAACTGTTTCCGTAGTGGGATATTGGTGTGTTTCTTAGTGCCTTTCTTCGTCCGCCTTTCGAACCTATACAGTCAGCCTCTATTAAAGCTGTTTCCTACAAGAATGCTTTCCTGGCGGCCTTCGCTTTGGCGTCTAGAGTTTCTGAGCTTCACGCCCTGGAGAGGAAGTCGTTGACCCTGGACGGCAGGTTGATCTCGCATTTCGTTTCGTCCCCTTCCTGAGTTCATCGCCAAGATTGAGGCTTTGCGCCAAGGCCCTTGTGCTCAACGTTTGTACTCTATCCTTGCATTAACAGACTTTGTTCATGGCCTTGATGACGACATCCTGTTATGCTCTGTACGAGCCTACGTCACTACCTCTCTCGTACCGACCCTGGTCGGGGATCTCGTCGACTGTTGTTCCTGTCTCTTCAGCCAACTGCGGTTCGTGACATCAATCTACATGTACATACTGTTCAGTGAAAATGGTGATATATGAAGACAATGACTGATGTGTCGTTCGACAGCTTTCCAAGTATACTGTGGCTTCTTGGTTGAAGAAGACCATTAAGTGGACATATCAACTCGCCCTTTCGCTCCCCCACTTCTGCCCTCTGCTTCTTCTCATGGAATTCGTGCCATCGCTACTTCATGGCCTTTTTGGAAGAACTTATCCTTGGACGACATTGTCCGATCCTGTACTTGGAGTGCCAATTCGGGTTTTACCGACTACTATCTGTGAGACATGTAAGTATAGTCAGATAGTGTGACCACGCTAGGGCCGCTGGTGGCTGTCCAGCGTCCACTAGCTTTTCCAAACGGGGGCGCGTAACTCCGATCGTCGCAGCAAGCCAGTCAGTCGGCCAGCTTACAAGACCCGACTCATCGGTGAGTATGGTTTAGGCATGGCCTTTCTTAGTTATCACTGGCTTTATTCTATTAACATCCACTGCCTCGCCACGACCTGGGTTTCCTTCTATTGAGTATTGTGTACCTCATTTGCAATCAGGTTTTTTATTTTAATCCACGAGTACCCTCAGCGTCTTCGACCCGGGTTCTCTCTGGGTGAGTATTTAGTGTGCTGTAAGCCAAACAGTCAGCCAACGTACGGCATCATCACAGCTAATCACATGTCCACCATATTACATGATCACCTCAACAGGTCAGCCAGTTGCCAACTCACAAGACATCTTTCAAGGCCTGACACAATGGTGAGTATTGGCTAGTGTCAGCTATATTTTGTGTCAGTTTCAAGTTTAAAGTACAGAGAGTTGGTGCATGATGGCAATTATGACCAACTTACAAGATCATCACAAGAAAGCCAGCTGCTGTCAACTCACAAGACATCTTACAAGACTTGACACTTCTGTGAGTTTTATTTTCAGGTTTACTAGTGTCAGCAACAAGGGACTAAAGTACAGAGAGTTGACGTAAGACGGCTTGTGGACTTAGTGGTATAAGATGGGCACCTTGTATACGATGCTGCTGGGATGTACAGGATCGCTTCTATTCGTTATACACTGCTTACCACTCGAATACTCACAGCGCCACCGGCCCGAGTTCCTTCGTGGGGGTAAAATTGTGCACCACATCCACGATCACGGTTTGCATGGACGAGTAATTAGTGGCCACATTCAACAATCTATTATGATTACTCCATGATTACCCACAGCGTCGCCGACCAGGGTCCCTCTTGTCGAGTACTAGTGTGCCATGTCCGTGATCATCTCAGCGGTTACTCCGCCTGCTACAGGAACTACAACAAGGCCGAGGCCCCCACCTCCATACGTTGGTAGTGAGTCATAGCAATAGCAGGTGAAGATTTGAGCAATAAATATTAAACATTTATAAACAATGTTAGTATTTATTATCAAATCAAACCTGCTATTGCTTTGATTACCCTCCCATCCTGCCCCTCACTCCACGGCCTTGCACAACACGCATCACGGGATGCAGGAGTAAAAAAGAGGGAGTATCAGGAGAGAGCAGGCGCTTAAGTAACCTAGCTGGGCTCCCTAAGGGGAGACAACTTTCGTTTTAATTATTCTGCAAAGGATTCTACAAAGGGAGATAAGGCCATAGCAATAGCAGGTTTGATTTGATAATAAATACTAACATTGTTTATAAATGTTTAATGTTTTATGATATGGCACTATCAAGCCACCGTATTGATCGGTGCTGACCGAATAGTTGTTCATTGCAATTTTTCACATTGCGAGGAGGCCAGACAAGGAAATGGAATCTATAATAATTACAAGCGTCTAGTCCGTCATTCATAATTCAGCCGTCGTCCATTAGAGAATATCCGCGTCCATAATCCAAAGACCTATTCCATATTCCATATAACAGTATTAGCACCAAATTCAAAAAGACAATCATAGTATACATAAACATAGGCTTGTTTCCTGCAAGCGAGAAGCGGTCAACAGCTTTCAGTGATGCCGGCAAGACATCATGATGTTCCAAAAATATCAAATCCGTATCGCTGATCAGTATTGTTAATCCATAATATTCGTTGTAAAGTCATCTAATGAATGATGTATCTCAGTCACGCTTTGATTGTGACTGTTCATATGAGTACCGTGAGGATCTTGAAGTACATGGGTTCATACGGCCCCTAGCCCCGGGTTAAGCGGAATTAGACACAAGTTACGAAACGTAGCGCCATAGATCTTGCACGCTACGTTCGTACTTTGCTATCAGCATGCGATATGTATCGCCAAATTTGAGAAACTTTTGAGTGGAGGCGCTTGGTGGAATAGCCCTGTTTTATAAGTTTCTGCAACAATGTTTTGTGACGTTGATTAAAATCATCACATTTAACACAGGATCTAGCAAATGCTACTAAGCGAGATATGTATACGCCATATGCAGGTCCCACTGGAATATTACTATCCAGAAAGGGATAATTTACGATGTCGAAATTGTAATCATCTCTTTTGTCATACAGTCGACGAGAGAGAAGGCCCGCTTCATTTTTATAGAGATATAGGTCTAAATATGATGTGCCTGTAGGGTTATCTGTAGTTTCCTTCAAATCCAGTGAAGGTGGATATATATCCTTCACTGCGTCATTTATATAGCGATTATCCACAGCGAGAAGAATGAATGAATGAGAAGGAACGGGCTTTAAATGGATCTGTTTTTGAAAGCGCCTGCATATAGTCATATTCATAAGAGAACAGATATAGGTCAGCCAACAGGGGTGCACAATTAGTACCCATTGGAATACCTATATGCTATTGATATATTGCGTTGCCAAATTTCACATAGATATTTTTAATGAGAAATTCAAGCAACTCTATAAACAAAGAAACATCCCATGAATGATATCTCTTGTATGTAGTAGAGCTAAAGAATGCTATATGGCTTCCGACATTAATATATCTACGATCAGTTTTCTTGAACACAGATACTATTAATGAACTTAGACGGTCAATAAGGTCCTGATGAGGGATTGTAGTATAGAGAGTCGAGAAATCCCATGTGGATACATGTCTATACGATATGTGACCTTTAGCATCAAGTTCTTCCGTAAGACATATTGAGTTTTTCAATATCCACATACATTCAACGCCAGAGTTTTTAGAAATAGTGGCGCAATACCTTTCCCAAAATGCTTTTACCTCTGAAGGGCCCTGGTCAACAGGGTTGAAAGAAGCTTGGTGGTGCAGGTTCTAGAACCAGTTATGAATCTAGCTTTGTATG